>SBJO01000214.1:1310-11579 GCA_015832245.1 Nosema granulosis
ATCCCTTGGAGCAGTCGTATTATACCGGTCTCAAAACCAGATGGGTCTCTTCGTATGTGAATTGATTACAGATCTTTTAACCACGTCACTGTAAAAGACAAGTATCTTCTGTCGCGGATCGATGAAATACTTGATGGACTATCAAAGGCAGAAGTCTTTACAACATTTGACACTGCATCGAGGTGCATCAGTTGGCAATGGAGGTAAGCGACAACCCTAAAACAGCGTTTGCTTGGAACTCTGGATTGTATGAGTGGCAAAGAATGCCGTTTAGACTGTGCAACGCACCAGCCACGTTCCAGAGGACTATGGGCCAGATTTTTCTCAAGTAAAGAAGTAGATTTGTATTAGTTTATCTTGACGATATTATTGTATATTCAAGCAACAAAGAAGAACACAAAATGCATCTAGAAATTGTAATGGGTAGGTTGAGAGTATCGGGACAGTCTTTAAACAGAATTGAACGTAACTTCTATAAAACTGAAATAAAGATATTGGGCAATATCGTCTTAAAAGGAACTATCGAACCTGATCCAGAGAAAATACGTGCTATCAAATCCTATCCAGCAACTACAAAGATACAAGAACTTAGGTCATTTCTAGATATGGTGAATTATTGTAGAGAATTTATTTGTGGGTTTGCATCGATCGTAAACCCATTATACGCAATTCTAAAAGGGGAGGCAAAAAAAAAACAGTAAAAAATTATTTTGTCAAATGAAGAATTAGACCCTTTCAAGGAGGTCAGAAATAAACTTGGCGAAAATACGCAAAGAGCTCAACCAGACCTTGATCAAGGTTTTATTCTTATCACTGACGCTTCATATAAAGGACTTGGTGCAATTCTATCTCAGATAGATAGCAATGGGAAGGAAAGAATGATCTCAACATTCAGAAAAAACTTTGCCAAATTCAACTTAACTATTAAGTGATTGATAAAGAATTACTGGGAATGGTGAAGAGCATTATAAATTATAGGCATTCTCTCCTTGGAGGAAAATTTACGCTATGAACGGACCACAAATCTCTCATTTATTTAGGAAGTGCAAACTATCCGAGCAGTAGGCTACTCAGATATTCTCTTAAATTTCAAGAATATTCATTTAAAATAGAACATGTGAAAGGAGATGAAAATATTGGGGATGGCTGTAGTCGAATATTTAACAGTGAAAATAGTGTGGTTAATTTTATAATTGAATGGGTAAAAAATAACAAGAGAGAAATACTTAAGCAATATCATAATATATCAGGTCACGGATCAAAGAGCACTATGAAGTTCATGGTCTCTAGAAACTATAAATGGAAACTAATGTACAGGGATCTAGAAAAGTACATAGATAAATGCACAATATGCATAAGATCTGGGGAACAACGTATCAACACGAAAACAAAGTTATATGTACCCAAAAGCCAAATGAACTATGGGAAATAGATTTAATTGGCAGGATTACAGATGAAGAAAAAAAAAACAAATTTATTTTTGCTGCTATTGATCACCATAGTAAATGTATAGAAACAAGAGTTTTAAATAATAAACCAGGGATAGAAATAATCAAAGTTATAAAAGAATTAATCATTAATAAACACGGGATCCCAGAGAGAATCATGTCAGACCATGGGTCTGAATTTTTGATTAAGGAAATACAATCGCTAAAGATGAAATATGGAATAGCATGAGACCACTCTTCACCATATCATCATAAGACAATTGGATGCGTTGAGAGGGTTAACGGAACGCTTCTAAGGAATCCAACTTCGGGAAAGATTTTTGGTCGCTACTGGTTGAAAAAAAAAACGACATTGGCACTTCTTAATACATATCCAAATACGGAAAACAATTTGAACGGAAATTGATAAAAGACTGGAGTGCTCTCAACGTATCTTGCCAAAGGCGGAAATGATTAATCAAAGGAATATAAACTTTGGAAAATATAAAAAAGACATTATTAAAGTAAAAATCGAAATAAAAGAATTTTTAAAGATAGGTGATGAAGTTCTCATTTATAGAGATCCTATACCTATACCTAATAAAATGAAAGAAAAATGTCAACCAGGATATAAAATCACTGATACAATTTTACCAGACGCATATATCGTAAGAAAAATTCAAGTTTTTTAGGACAAAAAAAAGTCATATTAAATTGAAACATCTTTAATTCGCTAGGGAGGTGTCGTGGGCTAAAGTCCCACATTTCTATTTTATATATTTTGCTTAAATAGAAATATATATTTTCACCCATGGAAGGCTTAAGCATTAAAAGCATTAATAATAAAACCTCGTCTTTGGGTAAATATATTTTTTTTTAGTTTTTTGCCCCCATGAAAAAGCTTACTGAAGAAGAAAAAGTTTTGAAGTTGATTATTATGGTAAATCTCTCTTGACTGAAAGAGATTGTTACACGAGGCTGAGCTCGCGTCGATAGATGAGGAATTGGGTGAAGGTAACTGTTTATTTTGATTATTCTTTCTTAGCTTGTCCTGCATATATCTTGGGGTTAATGTCTTCTGCAGTATTTATGCTTGCAGAAGATCAATAACAATATCAAAAGTAATATTACTATTGATTACCAAAGAGTTCTGATCTTGATCAGAGAGAGAAAGAGTAAGTAGTAAACAGTGAAGCTATGGACACTAGGAGTAGTTTTTAGCTGGAGTATGATTGAGACTATTAATCCATATAGAGTGGTAGTCTCAATGTCAGAGATGACTTGTCGCCTGACAGAGATCTTGTGAAAAATATAAAATATCAAAGGGACTGTTTCAAGGCCAAAAAGAAGTTTGAAGAACCCAGATGATATAAAGAGTTGGAATAAAAGAAAACACATCGGAAAAACATGATTAAACGGATAGTCGCCCCTTTGAAGTATTTTCGGCATTAAGAAGCAGGAATTTTACCTTAGTGGATTTTTTATAAAATCAAATTCTCCAAAGATTGCTGCAGAGCTAGGATTAAACGTATTTAAGGCATCTAATAGTGATTAGATAACTTAAACAAAAAACAAAGTCTTTCTTTTGAAAACATTTATGGTGAATCGAAAACTGCCGATGAAGGTTATCTTCCTGTTTTTAGAGAGAAGTTAGAGCAAGCATCGCTAAAACACGACGTTGATAATTGCGATGGACACCTGGAATTTCCCCTTGTATAAGGTAGAGCATCAGTAAACTCTTATTAAACATTTTCTTTAAAACTAATTTATTCTTTTTATTATCATGATCCACCTTGCCCTTTGTAATATACTGTATTACACAATACTATTTTATCTAAAACTTCTAGGTTTTTATAAAATATTTTTTTCTAGAAAAATTTTGTTATAAATAAAATTTTTCAATAGAAGGGAAAGTTGAACAATACAGAAATGAGAATAAATGTTTTTAGATCAAAACAACAGTAATATATAGAGAGATATCTGAAACAAGGGTTTATATCTCAAGTCCATGACACTCTTCTAGTGTATTTTTATTTATAGTTTGAAATTTCTGGAAAAATTATTAGTAGATAATTTTTTCTAAAATGCCATGAAAGAAGTCATGACAATAATATATTCAACTGTGATGAAACTGCTTTGTATTACAAAAATTTACCAAAAAAGTTCTGTTTCAGAAAACGATGAATGCAAGGGAATAAAAGCTAACTGTCCTGTATCGCAGGAACTCGGTTTATCGTGAAATAGTATTCAAGAACTGATACATTTTGTTTATATTTAATTTTTTTATTTAAAGTAGTGCTTGCGGATCCATGGGTTCTATGAATATTTTTCTTTTATATTTTTATTTAATTAAAATATAAAATTGTCGGAGCATTATACAGAACATGCTCCAATCTAACACTGATTCCATACCAGCAATCTATTGGTTCCATCTAATGTACATTTCTCTACTGATATCTGATATGAAACCTATCAGAATTAAAGATATAAATACCCTGCACGCAAGCAGGGCATGTTAGTTCCTAATAAACCATTTATTTACGACAAAAGTTATTAAAGTCAAAAAAAAATTGAAAATTAGGGGGGTCTCTTAGACGAGAACATCCTGTATTTTTTCTTTTTTGAAAAAAAATAAATCCCACATGAATGACGAAGGAAAATTTAAATAGATAATTTCACAAAAGAGAAGTAAGAATTGTGTAATTGACAGCTATAAATATAGACCAATTTATAAATACCCCTTCAAAATAGTCTATAAGTGTGTCGAGAAACACTGTAACGGTAGAATAAAAATAGAAACCTATGCAAAAATTCACATAATCAACTCATAACCACAACAGTTTGACTGAAACAAAATAGTTAGAATTAAGGGCAATAAAAAAATACACACGGAAAGGACTCTACCTATGACATCTTTAGACATATATTTCGACAAAAACAAAAATTAAGATGAAAATGAGAGGGCGGCATTAGGAGACAGTAAATCTGTTTTAAGGCGATTAAAAACATTAAAATCAGACAAGATATGAGCTCTGTTGTAGATGGAAACGATATAACTAATCTTTGAAGGTCTGTATGCGTATCTATAAATTTCTTTAAAAAAAATCTCAGACCAACGACTGAAAATAGAATGTTTATTTTTTAATGAAGAAAATAGATCATTGATTTGTAAATCAATGATCTGTATTTGTGATGGTACTGTTGTTACTCAAAGAATGATTATCAAAAGACATGGTTTATTAAAAATCTGATCTTATATATATTTGCCTGTCAGGCCCATCAATATAAATTAATGTCAAACATCACAATTCTTTTAAATTAAATAATAGATTAAGAGTGTGTGTCCAACAGGTACATTTATAACTGCTTTTAATAAGTTCTAATGGGTTTTTATCATTCATTGTTCGGTATATGACGGGGTTCTACCTTTAATACATGGGTTATTATCTAATAAGCGAGAAGAAACTTATTTGGAAATGCTAAAAGAACTTAAAGAGTTGATAAAATATGTGAATCACACAACAATAGTAATTGATTTTGATAATAGAATCAGGAATGCTTTTTTGAATAGCTTTGAAGGAATAGAAGTTAAACATTGTCTTTCCCACTTTGCCCAATCTATCTGGCGTAAGATACAAAATATAGGTATATCATCACCAGGGCTCGGATAAAAGAGTGGGAAAAATTACAAGAGGGATAAAATGTTGTTAAAAAAGTTTTTGGAGGGCCTGGAGTAGTGGAAGGGTTTTGGGAGAAGATGAAAAATTTTAAGAGCAGTATAAATGTTTTTTATACAAAATTTTTGTTTTTAAAACTTATGCCTAAAACTAATAAATGATTTGATTTTTTAAATATAAAACATGCAAAAATAATTTAATGTCTATTTTAACTATTGAAACAGAGGAATATCAAAGTGTCTAGATTTTCTATTTTAAGATATTATCTTTATCTGAAATATGTTTCTTTAGACAGGAAAGGCTCTTTCCACTGAAGGACTTATTCAAAGGTGAAAAATAATGCTTTGTCTTCTCTTATATATCTCATCTCGTTAAAATTAATAAAATATGAAATGTATGGGTATTTAGCCAAAAATGCATCCAGATCATGGATGGCGCTAACATTGTTTAGGTGGTGGTCTTCTTTAAATTATTTTTCAAAAAAAAATAATGGGCCACAGGAAAAATTAATTTCTCATGACTTAAATTGTATTTAAACATATAAAATTACATTTATAGACATAAAAGTAGCTAACTAATTAATTAATATGCATTTAAAGGTTTAATGCGTTTTTTGATGTTGAACATTTTCTGCAAGCCTTTCTATGTCTGGTTCATATTCAGACACTTTGATTCTAATACAAGCAGGAATTCCTTCAGAATCAAGACGGTTTCTTGTTTTTGTTTATATTATTCATGTGGGGAAATGTAGACTCACACAGATAAGTCGAGCCAAATAAAGTGATTAAAGAATTTGCAAACACTTTGATTGTTTCAAATGAATATGACAATGAAAAACACTCATTGACTATTATATTTTCAGATCTGGTTAAAATTGATTTGGATTTTTATCTCCATTTTCAAGCTTTAAAATTCTTTGATTCATTGCAAGAACTTGTTTTTACAGAGACTTGATGATTGAAAATCTATTTGTCGTACTGAAGACGAGAATGTGGTAATTGGAAGTTACTACACAAACCCTATGTTTGTTTATGATTTAATATATCATTGTTTATAATTGATCGACAAAAACTATATAAACGGTTCGAGACTCGACCCCTAAGAAATAAATGAACGAATTAAATCCTTTTACTTCAGACACGGAACATACCCTTCGAGTTCTAACACTATTAATTCAAGTTCAAGTTTATCAAGATTTAAAGAATTAAATTTAGAAAGGGTTAGTTCAGAATAAATATATGTATGGGGAAATTGAACAAAGCAATGTTTTTTTTCTAGATCTTTAAATTGGGAAGCCTTGAGTAAAATATGTTTTAGCACAATCAATCGATTCTATGTATTCCGCAATCAATGTTACTATCCCGTTTCTACAAACATGTTTTGAGAATTTTTTCCACGCAAAGAAAAATAATAGTTGCATTTCTTTTCCAAGATATATTTTGAAAAAAAAATCAAGTTTTTTTTTCAAAAGATTTTATTTACTCGTACATATACATAAAAATATTTCCTTGAAGTTTCAGATTCAAACTATTGTAATGTTTTGTAAAATCTGGAAAATAATATCGAATTACCATTCAAAGTCTTCCAATTCAACATATATTATATTCTTTGGGCTAATGGGGGCCGTTGGGCCCGGTTTTTGGTATAAATAGAAAATATAAAGATTTTTACCCTTATTTTTTTAAAAATAAAATATAGAAACTAAAAATAGAAAGAATATTTTAATATAGAAAGCAGAGAATGGTTATTTTCGTTCCTTAGTAACATATATCGCACAATATAAAGATCTATCACAGCCTTTGTCCCGCCTTTACTTCTGCCAATTCTTCATCTATGGTGTTTGTGTAAACACCAGTTAACGGTTTCTTTAAATTTTTGACATGGTTAACCGTTTTATGTTCTTTAAAGTAGGTACTTAATGAGATATACCCTTTCCAACAATCAGTAAAGATACTAACGTCCTTCTTTACTGTCAGAAATGTGTTTATTTAAATTCTCCATCACCTGGATCTTATTTCTGTTTATATAGTTTTATGTAAAATACTGAACCGATTATATGTATGATTAACATCGTTAATCATATTGATGATCAGGCTCCTTTTATGTACGAGATATACCCAATTATATTGTGTTTATTAGAAGACATTCCCGACATTTACATTTTCTTTAATTATTGCTTTCAGTGTAGGTTTGGATCCATATTCAACTCTAAACAGCTTAATCATCTTTTCCCCTGTGCTTTCAACTAAGCCAAAAACCCAAATAACTTCAACATGGTGGATTTTATGAAATTTTCTTTTTCCAAATTTGGATTTGTCTATTTCCACCATAACATCATCTCCTCCTATTTTTAGACTGTTTATAGTACCGTGGTACTATTACTTCAGCCATTGAAATTAATATTTTTCTAATAGATTTTCTATTCATCCTCATTATGAAGCTTATTAGGGCTATTGACGCTTTTGCATCCATAACTCCAATATTTGTAAAAATTTTTGTTTTTTTTTAATTTGTCTTTGGTAGAAAATAGTTAAAATCCAAAGATTATATCCTTTTGCCACCTTTACGTGTACAAATGACCCATCTTTACATTTTTGAGACACATTGATAGGAGACGTGCAATAAAAACATTTTCTTTAGGTTTCTCTTTTATCTTTTCAATAATTTTTTCTAGTCTCTTCTTCTTCATTGTTGAGGTAAAAATTTTTATATTTTCTATTTATACCAAAAACCGGGCCCAACGGCCACTACCCTCCTATTCTTTGTGTTTAGAAATTCTTTTATTTCCGAGATTACTTCATCAAATATACACAACACCTGACAGTTGCACAACCATATAACATTGTTATACACATACAAAGAAGTAAACTTTCTCTCAAGCGTAATTGACACGTTTCAACTCGTCTTTTACTGAGTGTATGCGATTTTATGTAGTTTGCAATTTTCACAGCCACAGAAAGTACATTATCAAACGTCTTAAGTGTGGTTTTTGCATACAAAGCTTCTTAGTGGGTTATGCAGTGAAAAGCAATAAAATCACACGATAGATGGTTTCTTAACAACTGAACAACACAGCATGTTTACCTACCATACTTGGAAATCCGTACGTCATCACAGATTTTAACTTATCTAGAGATGTTCTCGCTCCTCACATAGCTTCAAAAAAGCATTTAATATATCTTCACTTCTTGTCCGCTCATTCAAAGCAAGTATTCTAAGCATTCCCTCCTTCACAATGTTGCCTGCTGAGAATCTTATAAATTAGGACAGGCGTGCTACTAAAGAGACATTTATAGTTTCATCAAGATAAAGTAAAAATGACATGTAATTGTGAGATACTCGTCCAACCTTTCATCAAATTTATCGTAGTTTAACTGTTTATTAGTAGATGAATCTCCAGAGATCATTGTTTATTATTGGGTTGTCCTATTTATATTTAATTGTGAAACATGGTGTCATCCAAGATGTGATAATCGGATAAAGTCTTATGAGCGTTATCACTTGTTCCATTTGTGATTGGAACCCACGATATAATTATTTTCAATTGTTTAAAATTCCATCCTTGACAATATTTCGCGCTACAAATAACTCTTGTATTTTATTGTGTATTTATTCTTTTCTATTTAAATCGCCGAACAGACTTTCGACGCATGCTTTTGAGGGTTCTTTAAAAAAATTACTTTCTGAAAGGCTTTCTATATTATGCTGTTTTAAGTGCAACATGAAAACTGGCCTCTGTAATAAAGTTTTTTTTTGAGTGCCGTGCCCTGAGGGTGCACGCCCTGATTTAATAAAAGAAACGTAAACAGATTTTGTGGATTTGAAAGAATTCATATTTAATGTATATATTTTTTCTTATATATTTTAATATGTAACATATGTATCATATAAGATAATCAGTAACATATTTAAAACATATATCAATTTGATAAAATTGATCCTGTGTCGTAGTTAGCCCACGACATTGAGAAATAACATTTGGTTTTTTCGCGCTCTTCATAATTTCTGCTGACTGTCTTCATCGTCTCCTGGTCTCTCACTTCGTCATTCAGTGATAATATAAGAGTATGTATGGTTTCGAAGAGTCTTTTAATGTTGAAACTTCGCATTAAAATCCATTCTCGACAAATACAATAAAAAAAAACATTTTGAAACCATAAGGAATAACTCAATAAACCCTTGACAGCGATTATTAAACAATTTTCTATTTATTGAACCCAAGTTGGTTGTGGATACCATATTTTAAGAAGTAAAGTTTTTAATGTTGAAGTTTTATCATTTAAAAAAAATTGATAGAAAATTATTATTATAGTTATTGATTTTTGCGCGATTGAACGAACACCAATACATCTTTTCATATGATAATATATGTTGATTGTATATTAGTTTTAAAATTTAGTTGAGCCGAGATAAAATAAGTTAGCTTCTTTGCACTGTTTTATTTGTTTTATTCTGGCTTTCAAAACATATGATATGACTTTGAATTAATTTTGTTTTTGGAGTACTTTAAAAAATAAATTACAGTCTCATGAAAACTTAAATTTGAATGTCTTGTCTTACATGTAAATTAAAATTTGGCTGGTAATTCATTTTATTTTTTTTTTTGGTATCCCTTCTATTTATTTTTTCTTTTATATTTTTATTTTTAATTTAATTTGGTTTAAATTAAATTTGTGAGATGTCAATTTTTTCTTTTATCTGTATCTTATTTAAAAATGCTGGGAATTTCTAAACCCGTGTCATTTGTTAGTTTCTTGCTGCCTTGATCTTTCTAGAGGTGTCCGAGATTCCCAGAGACTTATGCTATTTTTAATTAACGGTAATTATAAGGAAAGTTTTTGCACATATATTAATTTTTAAATTAATAAAAGAAAAGTAGGAAATAAATGAATTTGTAGGGGGAATGGTTTTCATTAAACGACATCAACCATTCTTAAGACCCGCATTCCTTCTACATAGTGACCTCTGTTAAATATTCTCTTTCCGAACTTAGATTCATCTAATTCAATACTGGAATTATTACCAACATTTTTTTTTCGGATGTATTGTAATATTTTTTAACCACGTGCTTTCAAATTTTTTCAATGGCATAGCTCACAGAATCGATGTATATTCTTAGAATATATAAGAGTAGCTTTAATAATGCTTTCTGCATCCACAACTCT
>SBJO01000216.1:0-11512 GCA_015832245.1 Nosema granulosis
AGAAGTTAAATTAATAATAGATTTAAGAAGTTAAATTAATACTTTTCGTAATTTTGAAGTAGAAATTAAACTATAAAATTTATAGTGATATCAATTATAGATCAAAAAGATTATTTATTGAAAGATGGCTATAATTATAAAACTATTCAAATCAAGCCAAGTCACGTATATAAAAATAATCGATCAAAAATCAATCCTTACAAGTACTTTGAATAACACAGAGATGTCACACTAAAAAGAATAAGAGGACCTCAAATTATAATGAATTCATGGAATGCTAAGAAAAGCTTCGTCATAATTTAATTATAGAGAGAAAAAATAAACCCGATTAAAAAACTTATAAAGATAAAGTTTAATATCTCAAAATACAATATAAAGAAGATACTGTACTTAGGGTTCTTCAACAAGAATATCACATCTATCGGGTATTGAACTAGATAAGCTCTGAGATTTATCAAATATAAAGAATCTGTTTCGTTATTGTTTCAGTTATAGGAACTACTGAAAATCCAGATAGACATAAATGAAATGTGTTTAATATGGTTTAAAGTTATTTATTAAACAATCTGAAAGTAAATCAACCCTTTCCATAATAATATTGTGCATAAATATTTTCCCGAACTGTTGAGTTTTCGTCAAATACCGGTACTGTCCGCGGAGCGGGGGTTAACGACCACTTTTCTAATGCATTTAAAGATCTTAAAGACGCAAGAGGAATATCATCTGGTGGTGGATGGTTTTTATCTGTTACGGTGGTTTGTAACCTAATAAAATAAGAAAAATTTACATCCTGTTTCAATATTATCAGTTGTCGATAGGTATATGTATATAATGTAGGGTTTCTTATAGGTTTTGAACTATAGAATACACTTATGCCCAGGATATAATGTGTTAAGTTTGTCAATTCCTGTATACGATAGAATACACATTTTTCAGCTAAAAATCCAGCTCTTTCTATGTTCTGGTCTACATATAAACTTGTTTGCTCCATTTTTCTTTTAAAGCACACTGCAAAATATATCAGTAACAATTCAGTTGTTAATTTACATAATTTTTCCAAATTTTTTATATCTAGTTTCGAATAATGAATATTATAATTATTCATATCAGATTGAGAGTCGTTATAGAAGCCTTGAATATACCAAATCACCTTTTCTGCAGCATTTAAACCAGAAAAGATTGGGATGTTTTCTAACGTGAATTTTTCAATGCATTAAATAAAGTACAAACATGATATGCCTTTTTGATTAAAATGAGTTTACAGTTCTCATTTTGATCTACCTTTTTAAATTTTTCTTTTAAATTATTCATTATACTTCGACATTCACATTCATAGAGAAACCTGGAAGCCAACATGAACAAATATGCTTCCATGTGCTTTTTTGGAGATCAATGGATAATATTCAGAATCCATTTTAATTGTACAAAAACTTTCACAATATAAATTATTTGCTATATATCCTACTAAAGGGTAATTAGTCTTGTACGGATTTAATATAAGTTTCACAGAGGAGAAGTATATGATCTCAACTGTATTATGATCCATTTTAGTTTTTCCAATAATAATTTTTAAAGATGAAGCTAGCTTGTCTAGGTGTGTATAGATTTTTAACCAGCAGGGATCGGCAACTCTTTGTCATCCGTTGTTGTCTTTAGGCAAGTCGTTCTCTCAACGTCACTCATTCCATCGATATCTCCGTTCCTTCTAAAGTCGAGGGAGATGCTTTCGAGTGTCTTTTGTAAGACGAGAGACTGGATGTAAGCCTCAATACGGTTGGATATCCCGAGGCGCTTCCTGTATATATCGTGGTATTTTGTCACCACACCATCCCATGTGTATTAGTTTTTCCAATAATATTAAATACAACCTTTCTTCTTTTTAGAAGACCACTTTTACCGACAGCTATTGATAAGAATCATCCTTTATCGATATCTTCTACGGAAAAATTATTCTTTCTAAATGCTCTTGTGTCAATTCTTTCCCTAATCATATAACCATAAGATTTTTCTCTTCAGTAAATATCTATTTTATCCATAATAAAATAAAGAAGTTCATACTCATTATAATTTTTTTTCCTATCCTATTTCAAATAATCCTCTTTAGGGTTTATGAGTCACGGTCTTATAAGTTGTAATTTTAAAAGAGAAAATTTAGGTTTTGGTCCTAGAATAAGATCTTCTGGTTTATAGTTTTTGTAGTAAAAATGAATCAATACTTTATAATATTCTCGTCATTTCTTTAAGTTGCTCCGCATTTCGTTTTACGTATCAGTCCTTAGTTTTTTTTGCTGATGCTATAGATGTTCACATAGAATATAAACCGGATATATATTTCTTTATACATAAATATATAAATTTTACGGAATAGATTTTGTCTTTTGTATATTTTTTAGTGTGTAATTGGCTTTTTTAATATTAATTGATAAATAAATTTTTTACATTAGTTATGAATAGATTTTTTTAATTAGTCTCGAGAATCTAAACTAAGAATTTATGACTCTGCAATTAGATAACCAATAAACTTATTCAACCATATTTGGTTTATAATTTACTAATTTTTGATTGTAAAAAATTTAATATTACGAAATATAAAGAAGAACTTGGGAGTATCTCCATGGATTTTAGAAGAAATGTAGATTTTCAAGAATCAAACAACTTGTTCAAGATCAAAGCAGCTGACTGAATAATTTATGTCCGTTTCTTAAGCTTATAACGGTGATAAAAATTTGGGTATATTTATATTTATTATAGATTTATAAGAATTAGAATGCAGAAGTTGGTAACGTATGAACCCTTTTCTTGTATAAAATATTCTCCTCTGCTTCTATTTCTATTTCGAATGTACTAAATTTGGTTAAATCTTCATCACTTATAGGAATATAGAGATTGCTTCCTAGTAAGTATACATCTTGCTTTACTTTTAATTCTGAAGGAGATCTTTGAACAACTTTAGTGAAAGTGAGGTTTTGATGCATCAATGATTTATCTATATAAACAATATAACAATATTTGATTGTAAATGTAGAATCATTAATTGCTTGATTTATAGAAAATCCACTTTGAAAAATTCTTTTATCATAATATGAGGCTCTTGATATTATTAATAGATCATTGAGCATTCTGATTAATGTTTTCAACATTTCTTGATTTTTAATTTTGCTCATTTTAATGTCTTTTAAAATGTGGTTTAAAGAATCGGGATACAAACCATCCTCATAAATAAAACAGGCGTAGAAGTCTTTTAAAAAACAAAAACAATATTCTAGAACTTGCAAATGATTCCTAAATTGATGATTGTACCTGCTACTTACAAATGTTTCAAATATATTTTGAGTGTGATCTATTTTTGAGAAAAAGCCAATCCTGCACATTTCATGGTGTCTTATTCTCATAAGCTTTCTAGAAAGCCATTGGTCTCCAGATCTAATACTTGTGTGGTCGTAAATTGTTTTGTAAATTAATATTTTTATATATTTTTCAAGCAGTTCATCATCTAATCTTATTATGCTGTTAGGACAACCTGGTTTGAAAAGACAAAGTCTTTCACAATATAGATTCTCCGCACATTCGCTTGTCTCAGTATGATACCTAATAAGCATAACAAAGAAATCATTTGATTTATCTTCATAAAGACCTTTAGAACAATACACCAACTCAGAAATATGCCTATCAATGATTTTTCTGTCTATGATCTCGCAATCAAAGCTTTTTTCGACAATATTTCCTTCTGAATTAAAAAAAAACATAACAACCTCAACTCTTACAAGATTTGCATCATAACCAAACAATTTTTTAAATTCTCTGGTCATTATACGTTCTTTAAAAAGATACGCCTTTTCGACAGAACAACTACAATGATTCATCAAAATCAAAAGTACTAAAAAGAGAAAGTTCATACCCTTATTGTTATTTTTTTTTAATTAAGTTTTGTAAACAATCTGTCAAGTTTAAACAACACTTCTTGATAATAAAAAGATATTTCCAAATATATAGTTCGTATTACCAAATTCCTTACTTAAATATGTTGTCATATTACTCAACTCTTTACTAAATCTAGATACTGACTTGGTAAATAATTTTTGATAATATATAATAATATATAGTTGCTTTGTCGTATTAGATTAAATTTTAAAGATTAGATCTTTTTAAAACCCAAGTTTGGTGGGAAAACTTAATGAATTTAAAGCGTTTTAATTTAATGAAGAGACGATCTAAGAAAAAAATGTGCGATAGATTGCGAATAATTATAAAATGTTTTTATACACAACAAAACATTGTCAAAAACAAGTTGTTGATAGTTGTTCTGCTATAATTCCAGTCTAAAAAGCAAATTTTTATGAATTTGAAGTAAAGCTATTTTCTATAGTTGATATCACAAACACTTAAAATCACGATTTTTGTGTTCATCACGTTCAAAAAACAGCTGAAAATTTATTATCAAACAATTTTAAATTTGATCAATTTATTTGAAGCCATTTTTTCTTATGTTTCAGCAAATTTAATTCATAAGAGAGTTTAGAACTTTGTTTCTAAATTTGAATATTAACTGTTATCAATAAAATTGATTCGAACAATAAAAAATATCAAAAATCTATTTTTTAGTATAAATTGGCAAGTTGACATAGATGCATGTTTTTAACAATATCCGGCATGTTAAACATTTCAAATTGCAAATATAAACCGTCTATTGGGTATTGTGGAAGAGAAGATATAAATATAACTGCTATGGCTGGTATACTGAATAATTTAGATATTGATTTAAAAATAATAGAAGCTAAATGTAACAGCAATCCCAATATTGAAAACTATTGTACACTTAGATTTGAAGTAATTGACCTGGATAAAAAGAATAATGACGTATGTAGTATTTTCTATTACACTGATAAAGTTAATTTTGAAATATCGAAGATCTTACCAAATGGAAGTTTTGGATTTCTGCGTTACATATTCAATACAGAGTCGGGTATTGGATATCTTGATAACATTTGTTCATATATAACACACAATAACACTGTAAAACTAATTAATCCTTCGAGGGTAGAGATAGAGGAGATGAAACAATATATTCAAATGTTGTTATATGACATAATTTGGAGCTTTTCGTCTTTTTTTGGGTGTTTGCCTCTTTCAAAAACGGAAATTGATGGTAAATTGAATCTCATTGGGCAGCTTAAATTATACGAACCTTTGTCTGTTGAAGATGTTAAATTACTGAAACAAATAATACTAGTTTGTATGAAAATGGTGCAAGATAATAAGAACATGCCATGTAGATGGATTAAAAAAAAGCTGTTTCATGAACTGGTTGGCTTTCAGTTCGATCCTGATACAGTAATGAATTTCTATAATTCAGCAAAGCCCAGTCTTGAAATTTATAAATCAGTCGCAAAACAGGTCATTGATATAATCAATCTAATAGACATCTCAGAAATGATTGAAAGATCTCTTATTTATAGAAATGCATCTATTTTTCAATGTAGACCAATTTGTATTTCTGGGATAAGTTTTAATACAAAAATACGATCTACTGATTTAAAAATCCAACGTTGTTTAATTTTGTATATCCAGGACTTCTGTGGTATATATTTTATCAGATATTGTGAGATTGAAATTTTTAAGTTTTGCGATAAAAGTCTATTGGAAATGGTTTTGTGTTTGCCTCAGAGCAACGAAACAATTGGAATAAGCATTAAATTTTATGTTGATATGAACTCTTACAAGATAGTAATACCTTTTGGTGAATGTAAAAATGCAGATTCGATCAGGATTATCATAAAGAATGCTTTGGGTGATGAAATTTGCAATAGACTGGTGAGTATTCAGGATTTAATCAACGATTTCTAATTTTTATTTAACCAATAAACCTCTTTTTGATTTTTTTCAATTAATCTTTTTATGGTATATTTCTATCGAAACCTTTTCAAATACAAAATACTGTTAAAACTACCTTTTAAATTTTACAAAAGTTGAAATTAAACTTAATAAATTTTACTAAGCTGTTGATAAATAGATATATTCCGATTAAGACATTGTTAATTTGTTTTTGTTCAGATATAGTGGCCATAGGATAGATTTTTATATCGTTTTTTTAATTACTTTAAAATCTCTTTAATTAAAATAGATAAAAAGGTGTATTCAGAAAAGGGGCAGGGTATTCTATATTAATTATTCTTTAAAATAATGTGTATAGGTTCTCTTCTATTTTTACACCAGGTGTATTCCACTACAAAATCCGTTCTAAATGTAGGTATTGGATACTTAAGTTATTTATATAACTTCAATCAAATAACACTTTTATCAATAAAAACACGCCATTGTGTGTGTTTTTTAAAGATATAATATTTTTCTGTAGATGAAACTAGCCTAATATTTATTTCGTATGAGAAGAAGCAGATTATAATTCATTAAAAGTAAAAAACTAGTAAGGACTCTAGAGATGATATCTGATGCAGAAAATATTGAAATAAAATAAAATAAGAATGTGTTTGTACTAACTGCTATAATATTTAACAATTAAAAATAAATTTTTTATATGAAAAATTCCCTCCTTATAGAAAAAGGAGGCAAAGGTTCTTTAATTAAATAAAATAGAATAATATTTTTGTTCATTTTTAAAAAAAACTTATAATGTTAGTTTAATTCTTAGAGTATGCGTAGACTTTAGCTGGAAATTAGAACTCTGTAAAGTTCTATTGTTAGCAATTTAATAACAAACAGTCTTACATTCAATTTCGTATAAAATTTTATTGTAATCGTTTTTGATATATCTAAATATTTTTTATTTCATCTTTGATCAGATTAATTTTTGAAAATTAATGTCCGTTTTCGAATTTAATGAATTCAATAAATTTGTCTTTTTACCCCTATGAAAAAAGTTCAAAAAGGAAAGAAAAACTCTTTATTAGATCTTATAATGAATTATATGCTTGTAAATCCGTTTTTCAAAATCTCATTTATCCCAGTGGTGTTTCTTACGTATTTTGCTTTGAAATTGCACAATGACATTATTGAATCTGTTACCAACTTAGAATGCTATATGGTGAGGAGCTCATCTGAGACGAGTCTGGAAACGTTGATTTTTTATCATGTTGCCTTCCTTTTCGGACACTATCTCTTTACTTTTACTTATATTTCTGTAATCGCTTTCTTTATATGCAATAATTTTACACGAGCTTTCCGATTGTACACACAGCAATATCTCTCTATTAAATATGCAGGGTTTCATAGCTTGGGGTCTGGCAAACTACACTCTCTTATCAAGCGTAGAGCAAATGCGGTGACGATACTAGCTCGTATATTCATGAAGCATATTTACATAGGGCTAGCTTATACAATCAACAACCATATGCTTATATATAAACATTTCGGGCTTAGGATTATGCTTTGGAATAGTGTGATGTATTTGTCTTTCTTTTTGATGTATTACTTTGTTACTCCTTGTATCAAAGGGATTAGAGACAAGACGAATGAATGCTACAACATTGTTTCTAACAAAATATTTGGGATTATCAGCAACTACGATGTGATAAAAGCATACAACAATGATAATTATGAAATTAGAAGATTGGATGAGAAGCTACAGAAGTACCAACAAGCATCCTTCCATTTTGATACAGTTCTTTCTTTAAGTAAATGGGGCCAAAGCTTTATTGTGTTTCTTTGCTATGGCATAGCTGTTTTCATGGCCGTGTACGGTGTAGGGTTCCTACGTCTTGCAAACCAAGCATCTATGTTGTTGTATGGTAAGATTTTTACAACAACACTGTCCAAGTTTGAAAGTATTGGAAGCTGTATCCCATACTTCATAGAACAAAGTGCTATTTTCGAATATACTTGTATGGAAGACTTAGAGCTAGATGATCTTTTGGAGTCTGAGCAAGTTTCTCAGCTGGAGAGCAAGATTGAGTTTAAAAACTTCGGTATATCAGTTAATGATAAAGTTTTACTTGAAGATGTCAATTTCGAGATCTTGAAAGGAGAGAAGGTTGCTATTGTTGGTAAGAATGGATGTGGGAAGAGTACAATACTTAATACATTATTAAGATTTGTAGACTATCAGGGTGAAGTTCTTATAGATGGCAAGGAGAGCAAGAGTCTTTCAGTAGTATCCCAGAGATCTATAATATCCTATATTCCACAAGATCCACATGTCATTGAAGGTACAGTGCTTGAGAATATTAAATATGGCAATCAAAATGTACCAAACGAGCAGATCATCAAACTTTGTAGGTCTAATAAGACTCATCACGTTTTCAAACAATTTGAAAATGGTTACTCGACCAATGTGGGGGAAAATGGTAAGTTCCTATCCGGTGGTCAGAAACAGCAGGTGAGTTTTATGAGAGCCATTGTCAAAGACGGTGATTTGTATCTAGTTGATGAGCCTACTTCCAATCTGGATAAAACAGCAGAATCTGATATGCTTAATTTGTTATTGAACATGGAGAAAAAAACAGTAGTGATGATTTTACATAATCCGAAATTCCTATCGGATTTTGATAAGATCTTGGGAATCCACGACCAACGTGTTTCTGTTTATACTTCTTACAATGCTTTCTTAAAGGACGAGCATTTATATTAAACGGTTATTTTATCAAATTAAATAAAAAATTTTACAGAAAGTTACGAGCATTTATATTAAACGGTTATTTTATCAAATTAAATAAAAAATTTTACAGAAAGTTACGAGCATTTATATTAAACGGTTATTTTATAAAATTAAATAAAAAATTTTACAGAAAGTTTTATTTTTTACAGAAAGTTTTATTTTTTTTTATTTATTTTTTATTTGTTTTTTATTTGTTTTTTATTTTTGACAGGCGTTTCTTTAGATCTAAGAAAATTTTGACCGGTAAATTTTAATCTTTTATAATTTTCTCCCCCAATGTTGAAAAAGATAAGAGTCCACATTTCCGTAAGAGTTCTTCCGAGATATTTGAACGATCCAGAGCTTGCTGTCACAAGAAAACTGGAGAAGTATCTTTTTAAATATTCTTACAAGCTTGGTGGTCTTCCTGTCTGTTTCGATCTCATTGGTGTTTATCCCATAGGAAACATTATTTGCGACAATGACAGTGTGTTTCTTACCACCTCTGTAGATTTCTATGTGTTTTCTTTTGCAATTTCCAACGTTTTAGAGTCCGAGAAAGGAATCACATTCGGAATTATTTACACAAATGTAAACGGCAATCAAGATTATACTGGTAAGATTAAAGTAACCGACATCTCAAATGGGGAGGAGGGCTCAACAACCATCTACGGCATACCGTTTGACAGCCATTAAGGTTATTCACCATGTTTCACAATAAAAAGATATTTTTTGTCCATATATTTCTGCAAACATTTCTCCTACTATTTTGTTTAGTCGTGAATTCCCACTTACTACAATATCGTAGTCTTGAATGTTCTCAATGGGGTTCTCTCTGAAAACATCTTGAACATATTTTTTATCATCTCTTGAAGCTGCGTAGTAAACCTTCACATTTGCCGTAGTATCTACACTAACACAATCTTTATCTCTATATCGGAATCCATAATATACAACAATTTCTTTTTCTCTATAAAAACCCACCAGTGCCTTTGCCATTGAAATTCCAGCACCAGTGCATATTATTAGTATTTTTTCTTTCTTTATAACAATCATACTCTTGCCGATTCTGCACTTTAGATGCTCCAAACCGTCTTTAAGGTATTCAGAGCACAGTCCTTTTCTTTCTTGCTTTAAAATCGTTTTGTATCGAACTATAGATAGTATAACAAAGTAGCTATCGCTTCTTTTTATCAAAGTAAAATACCTAACTGATATCTTGGGAATGTATCGAATCATAAACTCAAGAGAAAGTCTTATATCAAGCTCTTTTAAAGTCTCAAAGATTGTTCTTTTGGGTTTCAATATATAATCATAGTAGAAGGAATAGTCTTGGAAAAGCTCTCCAATCTTCCTTAGCTTTTCTTCTTCTATCTTTAAATCACTCTTAAGAATAAATTGATACAAATACGAGAAAAATATTATTTGTGGAATACCGTTAAAGTCTAAATCTTCAATTTCAGAACTAAAGACGTTATTAAAGACCATAAACTCCTTGATATTGTAATTTCTAGGTAGAACTCCTAGACAATCGCCTGGTGTAAATGTTTTATAGCCATTAATACTCATTTCCAACTCAATCATCTGGTTTTCATAGGTTTTTGGTGTTATTAGTTTTATATTCTTGATTTCTACATCAAATAATGTGTCGATATTGCTTCTATAAGGAGCTACATCTTCCAAAACAAGGGTTTTCAATATCGGCTGATTAACCCATTCTCTAAAATCTGTCAACCATCCTTCCTTATCCTGGGAATCTCCACATCCTCTCCTAACCAACGGTGTTGCTCCTAGGCGTATCAATAAGTTATACAACTTCTTAGAGCAATAATTATAGAAATCATAAGAAGAATCTCCTAGCCCAAATACTGCAAACCGTAGATGGGATAAGAAGTTTGGATGTGTTATCTTCTTAAGAGTATTCCAGAACCTAGTCATATTGAAAGGCTCTGTTCCATTTCCATGTGTCGAACATACAAAAACAATACAATCAATATCTAAAATCCTAGAGAATTCAAAATCATTCATCTCCATGACTGAGACTGTTGTATCTACTTCTTGTATCCCACAAATATATTCTTTAGAATATCCAAATCTAATAATATTTTGTAAAAGTTTTGCTGCTTCTTTTGATGTTCCTCCTTGTGAGCCATATAAAATTATCATGCCCTGTTTTTTCTTCAACTTTTTAACAAAACAACTTCATGAAGTGCTTGGATTATATTCGTTTTTTTAGTTTGAACTGAAAAAATTATAAAGCAAATCTTATGGGGATGATAAACCCTTAAAGGTACAGTAAAATTTAAAATCTTTAAGAATGATCTTTTTAAGACTGTGAATTTCTAAAGTTGATACTATTAGGGACTTGGATATAAAAAACTTATGGGGGGGGGGTAACTTACGTTTCAATTTTTTTGGATCAGAAAATAAGTAGGTAGCAGAGAAAAAATAAAATGATAATTGCGTTTCTTTAAAATATTCTTAGTGGGGGTTAAAATAGCTTCAATCTATAAGAATACTATACAGATTATAGATGTCGTAGGAGACCTATCAGACATGGATCCAAGGATCCCGGTGGTAGTAAAGAAATCCATGCCAAAAAATGGAGCCCAATATAACCAAATTTATTATTTTCTCGTGATCTATCTCTTTTTTGTACTATTATTTTTGTGAATGGGTTTATTGGCTAAAGGTCCTTTTCTCTCATTTTTTGTACCCAAAGAAAATGACAGAATTATTAGAAAACCATTTTAAATCTCTTTATATCCAATAGGGCTGCTTACGACTTTTTGAAGAAATGTAGAATTGTTAAAGAAGACAAAAATTGTCCCAAGTGTGGTGAAGTTTTCAGATTAGGAAATTACTCTGCATTTAAAGATGGATATAAATGTCCTAGAAAAGGTTGTGATAAAATCATATATGCAA
>SBJO01000217.1:0-11510 GCA_015832245.1 Nosema granulosis
GAGAGATAAAGCATGTTCATTTAAAGCTCTGAAAAGATTTTTCCACTCAGATTGGTTTTTGTTAATCTCTCTACTCTCTTAAAAAGCTCTTGTTTGATCTTGATTAGTGATTATGTTTTGTACATCTTCTATTTTTTTTTATTCCTTGGACTATAATCTTAAAATAATTACCGTCTTAGCCTAAGCAGATCCATTGATCAAAATCTATCATTATTCGATCTGATCGTCATTTTTCAAACTAATAATCTCGTGTTCTTTGATTTCTTGCCCCATTAACAATTTCTTAAGTGGTTCGTGCAGATTATATGTATTAAAAGGATCACCCAGAACCCCAAAGATCTCGAAGCTTTTCGTTATCATATTTGAGTCGATTTTTTTGCAAAATCGTTACATATATCAGTAACCAGTCTGTAAGAAGGCCTTTTGTCATTTACTGCTTTAATTCGGTTCTATTCGTCTTCAATTGCTTCTGCCATTCATTCATTAATTCTGTCTCCATGTATTATTGAAATGATCGATTTATCAATATATCTAACATTTGTAACAAGGGGTCATCCCTTTTGTTACAAAGATAATAATTATACTTTATATATTTAACAGCTAGCTTCAAGCATGCAGAAAACGAATCAATGATAACCAACATTGGCTCTCTATCGAATATAGTTTCCCATCTCCACAGAATATTTTTCTCAAAAAAAATGCATGTAAGTTTTTAACTTCACATACCAGTCTTGTTCACTTCTAAAAATACATTCTTATTCGTATCTGCAGGCTTTTTTTAGGTTATAAAAAGGCAGTGAGTTTTGATAAACCTCCCATCAGCTGAAATTATTGGCGTATAAGTAAATCAATCGCGCATGTGATGTAGAAGATTTAGATAGTAACACGTTTTTAGAACCATTAACGGTTAGTTATTACTGTTTTCCTGCTCAAAATATCTGGGAATCGATCAAAGTTCAATATATTCTTTGGTTTGATATTGTGATTATTTATTAAGTCTCTTGCTGTGTTTATAAACTCAATTGCCAAAAATTTTGAGTTTTTGGACATGGATTTACATGATGTTTGTACACAACAAACTAGATTGTTTGCTTTTAAAAATTGTTAATAAACACATCAGAGGATTTTAAAGTTACAAATTTCAAGGTCTTTAGCCATACTTGATGCTTTGAGTTTCAAATATTTATCCTTTACAACTAATCCCTTAGAATTCATAGTGAGAATCCAATTGTAAAGATTATTGTCAATCTTCAAAATCGGTATATTTCTTCCTAATTTTTCAACCTTCATCCTCTTAATTATCAAAAAAAAAATTGTCAGATAATATTAAGCATTTCGTTTTTCTTGTTCATCCACGTGTAAAGCATTTTTTGATATTGAGTATTTTCTGTCAATCTCTGCCTATTTTTCAAAAATCAATCTTCATTTCTTGCCTCAAAGTCTCTTACCACATCAAGCTTTAACTTAATAGTATAGCTTTTTCTTGTAGATTGGTTAAAAATACATTTTGTAATATGGGGTAAAAAATAGTATAAATAGAAAAAAATCTCGAAAATAAGAAAGAACTTTATATTCGAAAATATGAAATAAACTTTCTTATTTTCGAGGGAAGACAGTAGGGGTTGATATAACGATTATTAACACTTCTATTCTCTTATTTCATATTAAAAGTTTTTTAAAAAAACAATTATAAAAGATATAAAACACGTTCAAAGTGTGTTTTTTTAAATGTCTAAAATATCAAGGACCGTAATTTTAAAAAAAATATATATATAGAGGCGAAGAATATCAAATGCTAAACGTGTTATTCAGTTGAACCCTGATAAAAAAGATTCAGCATAGTATCACCTGCAACATTTTTTGAAAATAAAGAGATGTATCTGTTGGAACTAAACATAATTTATCAGGGGTGTTTTCTTATTTATGCCTTTAGACTTGATAGATTAGATTAGTAATATTACACACTGATTGTGATCTTAGAGAATATAAGAATATTTATCATAGAAAGATACAAGCATTCAGTCTAGCCCGTGGTACATCACTATCAAACATATAATAATAGGTTAAGATGAAATGACTTACTATAGAGAAATGTAAAATCTTCTTATTAGATTTCATGCTTTAGGAACGCCATGACAAAATAGCTTCATTCATTCTTAAAATTATTGTAGGATTTTTTGCCTTTAAAAAACCGGGTTGTATAACTGCTCTGAGCGTAAACATGGGTGTATAAAAACACTTATCCAAAATATTCAGATAGAAGAAGGAAGATGCATGTATTAACAATGGGGTTGTTTTTGGCACTAATGATGAACCTCTTTATATGTTTAACAAATAGATAATTCGTGTATAAAATTTTTAAAATTTCAATGATGTCCTTAAAAATAAAAATTTAAAATATCTTAAATCATTGTGAAGCACCCACTTTATATTAATAAAATGATTTACGCAATTAAAAAGTCTGTATATATAAAAGGGTTTGTATTCTAAAACAATGATATTATGTTTTTAATCCGTTTTCAATTAATCTAATTTATTAGATATACTATTTTTATCATACTTAATGATAAGGTTGTATAACCAAATAGTCATCTCCAATGATTTGCATGGTTTTAAATCATAGTATTTTAAAGAATATTCCTTGATGAAGTCTTCTAGTTCGGAAATATCTCCTTCTGCAAAACAGAAAGCTTTGATAATAAGGAGAATTAAAGCTTTGTGGATTATTTTATTAAGGTCTTTGGTCAATGTTAGTTTCAAAATTTCTTCACTGCCATCGTATTTTTTTATTTCAGTAAACAATTTCTTTCTAGCATTTGGAGATAAGAAGTTATAAGTAGTCAACATTATATCGGAGTAGACATCTTTTGTGGGTTCAAAGTCGTTTTCTAATACGTTTCTTAGATTTTCACTTTTATTTAAGAGATTTAGTATCTCATCTATAATGATCAAGACTTTAAATCTTTCTGTTTGTAATTTATCTATGATTTGTAGGTAGAAATATATCTTAATTAAAGTCTCAAGTTCAATACAAGGAGAGATTAGTAATTCAATACAAACCATTTCAGGTGCAAATGAATATATTGGTCTGAATGTATGTAGTTTCCTATGAATAAAGTAAACAAACGTCGATGCATCGTATTTCTTAAACAGAAAATTATTGATCAGAAATTTGCTTCCAAAAAGTATGTTATAGCATTCCTGTTGCAATTTTTCAATATTAAACCAATTAAGTTTGGTAAACCTAGTAGATATTTTGGATTCAAAAACTTTCTTCTTTATATTAGTGTAGTTGGAATGTAGCACTTCAAAGGGCATAAAAACAGAATGTCTACAGTATTCCTCTAAATATTTGTTTAATGTCTCGTTGTTGTACAATTCATTTTCGAAAGATTCTAAAATCGAAGGCCTTATAGAATGTACCAATTTATCTAACAAAAAATCTATATTAATTTCTGATATTAAATCAAGTGCCTTTTTCTTTTTTTCTACAATATTATCTAAATTAAATTTCTTTCTAATAATTTTTGTAATTTCTGCAAATTTCATTTGTTCTTTGTTTTTTTGCTTAACTATAACCAATTCCTTATCATCACTGGTAACTTCTAATCTTTTACTGGCTTTTTTTTTGGATTTTTGTTGACTTGTTTGTTTTTGTTTTTTGGGTCTTGTTGACGAATCTACGTCATCAACGGCTTCGATTTTTCTTTTGCACGATTTGTTTGGTTGTTCTATATTAATTTCAGAAGAGCTATAAATATTTTCTTTTTTATCTTCTAAAACATTTATGTCATCATCTATTATTTTATAGACAACAATTCTCTCATCTTCATCATATTCTTGATACTGAACATTGAATTCTTCATTAGATTCATTTTTCTTTTCATTTAAAATGTTTTGAGACGAACTTTGATCAATTTCGGGAATAACAGAATTGTCAATATTCTTTTCATTATCAAAATCATTACTCTCATGTATTCTTTCCTGTCTATTATTATTGATTATTATCAAGTCATTCATATCAAAATCTTGACTATCTTCTATATACTCATCCGATAAATCATTAATATTTTCGTAGCATATTAACTTTTGCTCTAAAGGATTATTATGGTTCAAACCTTCAACATTTTGATTGTTTTCACAGTTGTTAATTTCATTTTCTTCAATGTTTTGTTCGGAAACATCACATAGCTCATTTTGCAAACTATGATCTCCATAAATATTATTAGCAAGAACTTCATCTTCTTCTTCAATCAGAGGCATATCAATGCCCATAGAAACCCCCAAGGCCGTTGAAATGTCCATAATATAGTTAGAAGCGGCTATCGTTTTTAGTATGAGTATTATTATCATATCCCTAAAACATATTTTCTTTTTATTTTAAAATTATGATTAATTAAATTGATTTTTATATTTTTGATATGATGTCATAGAAAAATTACTTATTAAAAGATAAGTATTAATAATGATTTTTTAATACTATAATTCATTAAAAGAACATATAATAGTTTTTAAGCATATAAATACACTGAAATATATTTGAATAAGTCAATTGAGTTTTCATTATACACATTGATTGTAATTAATCACAATATGATAACGAATTAACCGCCAACCTGCAATTTTCATTGAATTATAATTTGAATTTATAATCAGCATATAAAATTTGTGTAAAAGGCGCTTTTAACAACAAAAACGTTAAGCTTAACTATATAAAATTTCTTTTTGTAACGCAATATAATTTCAAATGTATATTTAAATGGCCAATCATTTAAAAAGTTTTTACCTCGTTCCATATTAGGATATTTATAGACCAATAATTTAATTTCACATGTAATTAAAAAGCACAATTTTTTCTAGACTATAATTTCCCTCCAAAGAATAATCAAAATATAATAAACGGAGTAAAAAATACCAAAGTGATAAAGATTAAAAACAGAACAAACCTCGGAAATTCGATTTTTAATTAGCTTCGAAACAAAGATTTATTGTATTTCTTTGTATACAATTTATAGAATAATATAAAAGATAAACTAAATCTAAAACTTATTAAGAAAACATTGATTTTGAAGAAAGGTAAGTTTATACTACAAGATATTCAATTTTTGAGCTGCAATAAAATCAGACTTGAAGAAAGGATCTTCGTAATTTACAACCGGTCTCTTAAAAGTAAATACAGTCTGCACTCTCTTGTTTGCCCAATTAAATTTTTTTCATCAATGTTTACTTTATAGAATAGTGTGAACATTCAAGATTTTTTAAATAATTAGAAATGAAAAAACTACAGTTTCTTCAAATTATTTATTTTCATAATACTTGATATAATCTGTGATTTTTGGAGCTCTACAAGACCTTTCTTTTTCTATATCTTTTTTAATGTTCCATATATTTGCAATGTTTTCCGATATATTCTGCAAAATAGTATCTTTCAAGTTTTTCTGCACATTAAAAACCCTCGTATGATGTTAAAAATGACGTCATTTATCTCGTCATAATCTACTATATCATCCTCCATTCATCCTTATTTTTGTAATGATCACCAACAACATAGTCAATAATAGAAAGGTTTTGACTTTGAAGCAAAATTTGATACGTAGGGACCCCTCCTGGTCTTGATGTTAAATGAGATAGAGAATTATTTAAGTGAAATTTTGTTTGATGGTGCTATGCAATTGGTAATTCCTTTTAACAAGCAATTAACTATGGTTTCCGTAGTGATGTTATCCAATGCTCTTCAAATCTATAGAATTGAATCAAGGATTGTAATTTTACTTAAATATTTCTCAAACGTTTTTTCATCTGACAAAGCAATCTTATTTTTTATATAAGAAAGCATTGTTTTTCTGTATTCATCCCATAAACACCTTTATGATTCCTTGATCTAAAGGTTGAAATTTCGAAGTAGTGTTCGGTGAAAAAAAAAAAACAATTCTACATTCGCCAGTGTAGTATTTTTAAAATGAAAGGGTGCATTGTCTAGTAAAATAAGAATTTTTTTTTTATGTTCCTTCATATTGTCATGGATATTTTTTAACTAATCTGTAAAAATTTTCATATCTACCAGCTTTTATTATTTGAAAAATAGAATGCTGGAAGGTTACTAACATCAATATTTTTAAAACAATAAGGGTTTTCGACTTACCACTGATGAGAGATTCAAGTTTTTCACTTGTTTTGCTCACTTTGAACAAAGCCGCAATTTTCTCCTTGGAAAATTTGCCATTGGCGTTATCTGCTTGTGAAAATGTGTAATTACGCCTTGCTGATTGTTTATACATTAACCCAATTTCATCGCAGTTATAGATGTCTTTGTCTTCATATTCAGAATGTTTTAAATCTATTGTACCGCTAAAATGTTTAAAACAAACATATCTACCAACTCAGCTTCACCATTGTTTCTTTTAACAAACTTACAGACCACCCCATTTGATGCTTTAAAATTTTTATACCAAGTTTTTCTGTGTTTTCTAATGCAGATGTTTTTAATGAATCCATGGTTATTGTGGCGTTCATCATTCTAGATTCTACAAACCATTTGTACAAAATAAAATCTAGATCGCCAGTTTTTTGGCACTCTGAAATTCTTTTATTATTGTCTAATTTTTCGGGAATATTTTCAATATCTTTTGCATTGAAAAGCTTGTTTACAAGACCCAAAGAGAAATATTGTATTCATTTGCCAGAGATCTTTGGCTCTTGTATCTTTCAATATTCAAAATTTGAGAAATTCTCTTTTTTTACCTATAGTTAAGATTGTTCGTTTTTTATCATCAATATTTTTTTTTTGTTGTTCACCTTAGAGAGTTCATATAAGAGGGGTCAGACTGTATTTAGATTTTGACTAAGTTATTGTAAATTTTAACAAAATAACGACCCTAGGCATACAAGTGATCGTATAAAACAATATATACAAGAATAATATCATTGTAATATATTAGCTTCCTCATTTTCAAATTTTAATTAAAAAAGAACGTTTGGCAAGTTTTAAAATGCAATATTGCTAAAAAAAACCCAAAAATAATATTGAATTCGTGTGTGTTTAAAAATATGATTAGAGACAATAGGCCCAGAAATTATTAAAAGATGTAGACAACTTTGAATGAAAAAAAACACATATTTTAATTTTTACCGTTTTTTTGCACATCCCAATTGTTAAAATTGAATTTACGAAAAAAGCATCCTTGACGGACCTTAACCTGACATCGTGCTTGGAAGTCAGGTAAGTATTATACAGTGAAAACGATACTGGGTTGCTTTTAAAGAAAGACATATTTATTTATAAAAAACTACTATTTATAGTTTTTTACCTGATCTAAAACATAAGTTTTAGATCATAGTTTCAAATCAGGTTACATGTTTGATTTGACCAAGTGTTTCTGATTTGAGACTTGTCGTAACCAGTGAGGGTACGACAATCCTGAAAATCCTCCCATGTCTTGTGAAAAAAAATTATGAACATTTATAGAACCAAATTTTGTTATTATTCGGAGAAATGTCTTCTTTTCACTTAAGTGTTTTAGAATACCTTTATATATGATTTTACAATTTTTTTTATTGTTTTCTGTCTAGATTTTATTTAAAGCAATTACACTTTGTAGGAGTCAGCCTTAGACATTGCGTTGGTGTTGCTTATGCTGTTTTTCTTGTCTATTCTACTTTATCATAATCACTCTATAATATTTTTAAATGATATTACTTTTCTAATTTATCATGAGTTTAAACATAAATACAAAGTTAACCCCAATAAAAGATGTTTAGTTCAAACACACTTAAATGAAAATTGTCATAAATTATTTATTTTTTTCTATTAAAATCCAATATAATCTCCTACAAACTCTGATTATCTTATCAATATTTAAATTGTTGCATTTTTGACTATATTCAACTAATATATCTTTAAGATCTCCAATTATTCCATCTGTAAAACTGAATAGTTTTATTGTAAGAGCAACTAAAATCTTGTGCGTAATGTTGCAATAATTTTTTTTTAATAGTTCTTGGGATATGTTTTCAGTACCACGACGCTTATTGAATTCTAAAATTATAAATTTCCTAGCTTGTTTAGATAAAAATCCGTAACCAATAAACAATAGATCAGTGTATATTTCTGGTTCTATATTATCTATTATTTTGTCTCTAAGTCTATCATTCATATCTAACAGTTTTAATATCTCATCTATAATTGCTAATATTTTATACATTGGGTTTTTAATAACACAAATAATGTTCAGATATAAATAAATCTTAATTAAATTCTCTATTTCAATTTCTGGGGAAATCAGCATATCAATACAAATCAGCTCCGGGATATCTGAGTACAATGATCTTAAAAGCAATAGTTGTCTTGCAATAAAATAACAAAAGGTTGATTTTTTAAATTTGTTGCAGAATGTAAAGTTATTTAGAATAAATCTACTCCCAAATAGAACAACATAGGAATCTCCATTGTTATTGATATAGCTAAAATTCTTTATCGGAGTGAAGGTCTTACATTTTAAAGTTTTTAAGAATTCAGATTCTTTGATATTAACTATTTTGATCATATTTTTTACCTTATTAAAAGGTAAATATGAATCTCTTTTTATATTTTCAGAAAATTTTAGTGCGTATACCTCCAAAGGAATAAAAATATCTTGCTTGACGTATTCATCAATGAACATATCTAACTGAATATTATTTTTGGATATTTCTTCTTCAAAAGAAAATAAATCGTGGTTAGAACAATAATGAAATATTTTTTGTATCATAAAGTCTATATCAAAATCCAAAGGACCACTATCAATCCCTTTTGTCCGCTTATTTTTAAAAACTTTCCTTATAATCTTTAATATTTCTCTAAAAGAATTATTTTTTTTACCTTTCTGTCTTATAACGAACTTTTTTGGTTTATTAAATTCAAACAATTTTTTTTGTATGACATGATTTTCTGGTATTGTTTGATAGAATTCCAAAGCTTGGTTTGACGTTTTTCTTCTTTTATTATTTATTTCGGGTGTTTTTCTCTTTAAATTTCGTTTTAATACGTTTACTTCATCTATCTTTCTTTTCTGGGGCAAAACTAATGGTAAAGAATCACAAATTATATGGTATGACCCAGTTGATTTTTCGTAATAACCCATATAGTCCTCTGTTACTTGTACATCTTCAAGTTTAATAAATGTTTTCTTTTTTGGCTTTGAATTTGTATTAATATTAATTTGTTCAGAAATATAGACTAGTTGTTCAAGATTAGGTTCATTTACTAAGATAGTTACACTATCGTTGTAATCTTCACATTTTGTTATTCCTATAGTGTCAATTACACTATTGTCAGCCTTTTCTTTTGATTCAATATTTTGATTGCAATTAGTAACACAGAGATTTTGTTCCGGTGTATTAAAGCAATCCCCAATGAAGTCATAATTTCTATAACTTTCAACTAATTCAGAAATAAGATCTTCAGGTAAAAGATCGATTATATTCTTTGCTAAATTATCTAAAGCCGTTTGATCATCAAATTCACTTCCATTTATTGGGGTATTTGTATCAGAAATATCGGGATGTAGAATAATTTGATTATCATTAAAGGAAATTTGTGCATCGTGGGAACTTCTAGGTATTTTATTATGGTGCAGTGTGTTAATTTCAAAGTCAATAGAGTTTGTATCTGAGTTATTTTTCCCATTTTGATAATTAAAAAAGTTGCTGGAGGCGGGCTTTGTGGGTATCATTTGTTTATCTAAACTAATTTTCAATTCTATAGGATTATTTAATGAATAATCATAATTATCAACGTCTTCTATATTTTTTCTATCATTTTTTGTGGTAGAAGTTATTTCAATATTAGATAAAAGCTTGCTAGAATCATTTGAATATATATTGCTATCACCACCCAATGTTTCATCATCATTAATTTCATTATGGGGCTCTTTATCTGATTTCGTTCTACTTTCACTCAGAGCTAAGACGATCGAAATATAATTTACTAAAATCAAAATATACGCAATAAAAGAACCTTTCATATATCAAAACTAAAAACAATATTTATAGTCGAAAATATGATTAATTAAATAACTTTTGATTTTTTATTGATTAATTGAAAAAAAAAGAATGTACAAATTCAAAAATATGAAAAAGTTTTTTAATATAAGTAGATTTATTGAAGAACTTGAAATTTAAAAACAACAATTTTCCCTCTAAATTTCATATCAATTTAATTTTGCAAATATTTTTTTTTGTTACTTCCAACAGTATATTAAAAAGTTAATGTCAAAAATAATTAAATCTAATTATGTAAAACCCAATCAAAAAAATTACTCATTAAAAGTAATAAATCTCTTTTTTTAAATGCGATAAGTGTCACAAATTATAAATTAATGGATGTTATACTGTTAAATGAAAATAAACATACAATAAGTTTTTAACATAAAAGTTTGTCAAAAATTTTTACAATAAGATTTATTTGCAAAAATATAAAGTGCTTAAACTCTTAGTCTTTCATCTATCTTATAGTTTAAGATTGATACGCATATAAAAAGGAACACTTTTCATATAAAAAATTAATATCAATATATAAACACAGTTTTGACATAAAATAGTAATCAAAGTTATCTTTTATATTAAGATATATCGTTTGTGAATTATTTTCTTCTTAAAAGAAACTTTAACGCATTTGAAAAAGGAAAGATAATTGCAAAGATAAAACCTGCATGGCTAAGTTTTTAATTATTTAAGTAATATATTTATCTATTAAACTAAAAACGAATGATTTTATTGATTTTAGATGTTTCAGTCGCACAAAGTGATAAATAACCTTACCATAGAACTTATATTTTTCAACCAAACTGTACCTAAGATTATTCAGCCATTAGACATAGGAGCTATTCATTCTTTATAATTTAAATTAGAACACTTCTAAATTTCTTTTATACACACAATTTCTAGTTAATATTTCAAACACACTCCTAATTTTTAAAAAAAACTGTTTTACATTGGTCAAATGGTGTAAAATTATATAAGGGATGATAACTTCAGAATTTATGAGCAATTGCTGCGCAAAAATGTTCTGATAGTGATAAAATTGAATTTATATTTATAAAAAAACATGAAGAAAAACGAAGACAGATTATCGAAAACAAGCGTGGGTCTCAATTGAAAAATTTATGCCTACAATTATATATATAATATCTCTGCGGCAGAAAACCGACGTGTAATCATTTCTACTTCTCTTAAGATCTCTAATATTTTTAAATCTTACAACTCAAAATATCTCAATAAAGAATAGATCTAGAATAAAAAAATGATTTTTGTGTATCTAAAGAAGTTTTATAAAAATCTTTTTTACTTCGAAAAATAATCTTAAACTTACCTTGTGAGATGTATTTTTAATATTTTTCGGTTTTTTAGCGAATAGTTTTTATGAATATCAATATATATAAAAAAAAAAAATAAATTTATTGGGTTATGTTTTACGTTTAGATTTTCTTACTAGCCTCAGTGTCTAGGCCTTTTTGGACTTCCAGAGATATAGA
>SBJO01000218.1:0-11395 GCA_015832245.1 Nosema granulosis
TAAGTTAAAAATAGCAAAGAGGAATAAAAAACGCAACACAGACACTCTTTTATGTATAAAAACGTGGTTGGAAGGGAAAGAATACATTGTAGAAGATTTGCAGGGCAAGAATATGGAAGATTTATACTGTGATATTGAAGAAAATATCCGACCTCTTTATAAATTATGTAAGAATTCAAAATATAAAGAAGATTCGGCTGAGACAAACTTTGAAAATGAGAATCAAGATGAACTAGATATTGATTTAGTTGACGACAATATTAGAGAATATATAGTTCGAATAAGTCATCATGATATTACCGAACAACCACGTCTCCCTGATATTATCGAACAACCATGTCTATCAAATATTATCGAACAACCACGTCTCCCCAATAATCTCCCTAATTTATTGAAAAATTGTCCCGAGTTTCGTAATCAAAGACATCGTCCTATTTTCCGCTTTAAAAATATTTTAAACAGACGCAGAACTACACGTTTTGAAGACACCCACCGATAATATCATTCTAAGAAAAATAAATGATTAATTTTATGATCTACTGTTATATACAAATTTCAGAATTATTACTTAAAGCTTTCTTCGAAGAAATCACCATCCTTAATTGTTCTCCTATCTTCATAAGGAGTGATGTAAAATCCCATTATTTCAAGATTCTTACCGTAGAATATAAAATTGTTTTCGCCAACTGCCAGTTTTTTACCACTTAGTGTTTTTAAAAGCTTCTTATTATGTCTACTAGTAGGCCAGTAGATATCATCTGTGGTTCTATAACAATCTTTTCGTTCAAAGCTAGGATCAATAACAAATTCAACTGCTGTTGAACTACTACTTTGGTAACTATTTTCACTTTCTGTGACATCTTCATAAAATTTGTAGCTATTCAACAAAATTGTTTTTAAATTCTCCTTTTGTATTTGTTGGCTGTTGTTATTCTCTAATGTCGTAGTTGATGTTTGGGATGAGCTTATTTCACTTTCTGTAGCCGTATTTTTGTATGGTTGAAAACATTTCTTGCCATTTTTTTTTGTTTTGTGTCTTTTTGGTCTGTAAATTTTATATGTAACTGTCTTATTTTTTGTTTTTGATCTAGTTTTTTGAAGTTTATTTCCTTTTGCGATGTTTTTATTTTCATCTAAAGTTAAATCTTTATCATCCGATATGTACATTTCGTCGGAGTCAATTGTCTCTTCTTCTTCTGTGGTCTCCTTGTTATCATTTAAATTGTAAGTAATTATACATAATACTGCACAAAAACAAATAATTGTTATCATAGAAACACCAATATTGCTTCTTATCTTCATAACACCCAAAAAATATTTATATTAAAAAGCCATTTAATTAAAGGAGATTAGTTTTTAATTTAAGAAAAATAATTTTTCAATTTAAAAATAACCATAACAGATTATATGTTTAAAATAGCAACCAAATGAAATAAAAAAGCATTTTTATTAAAGTTTATAACAAAATTACGTCTTTTTACATAAAATAAAAAGATCTATATATTCATAAAATATATATTTCAAACTGACCCAGCAGTCGTATAAATTTTCTACAATTTGATTGATTTCAAAAAATGATGATTTTTTTTCCATATTACAGTTTTTTTATCCTTTAAGAAATCATCGAGATCGAGAGATGAACCGTACAAAATCAATAATATTATGTATCTAGTTATAAGAATGGTATTTGAACATTTTTATGACCAGATATACAATTTTATAATACGTCAATCTGATGATTTTTTATTGTTATATACAGCTAAGTGTATGACTGTGATCATATTATTGTATTGTGTAATCTTTTTTAGACAATATTATATTTGCTATCAGCTTTAAATGTTTGTAAACATTTTGATCAGCATATTCTGAAATTTTTCATTTTAAAGTTTTACGTAATTGTCAAACTTCAGGTGTCTTACATTATTTTTTTCAGACATATTATCTCAATCTGTTTATTTTCATTTCTAGTAAATAAACCCATTGAAGGAGTTTTCACATTAGATATTATTTTTCAATAAAACTTTTTGTTTTTCTCCGAATCTATTGATTTCCGTCAAGGTGTTTTTTTTATCTTATAACAGCCTTGAGGTTAGAGCTGTCTACGAAAGCCCCTTTAATATGTTATTCCTCAATCAATATGGTTTTTAATATACAGTATGTTAAAAAAACGCATATTGATTTAACATCTATTTTTAGTTCTTTCAATACTAAATAAAGACGTTCTATTTTTTAGAAGAACATTAATAACAAACAAAAATTATTAGTTTGCCTTAACAATATTTATAGTTGGTACATAAAGTGATTTAAATAAATTTTTGTTTAAAAAATAATATTTTGTGTGTGGTTTAGTTAATCCTTTAAAACAGCCTTTGCTCTCTTCTAAAAACACATTACAAGTTCTGACACGTTTCAATAAAAATTGAATTGTATTTCTGAAATATTGGATTTTTTAATTTATCTTTATTTTTGGTCTATATTTAAAAAGTTTTCCTTTTTAATTGACCATAGTGCTTTAATAGAAATTGTATCTGGTGATTGATTGATTGGCTGGCCAAGGAATTGGTACAATGTCTGAAATCTAAAAATTTCATTGCTTTTGTAGAAGTGTGTTTAAAATCGTTATACTGTTTAAACGTGCAATTGGACAGGTCCATAGAAGCTACATAAGCAGAAAGATTTTCCTTAAAAATATCTATATGTCTGAAGCATCCATTCTGCCATCTATGAATACTAGTTTCACTGTCCCTTGATAGAAAAACCCTCCCCATAGCATCACAGACCCTCAAGCACGTTTGACGATAGTAGTAAGAATCTTCGTTTAAAGACTTGATACTTTACTTCGACACACATAACTCTTTCGATCAGATTAAATTTAGATTCATTTAGAAAATTATACTCTTAATTTCTTCTTTTGAGTAAAATGTAAATTTTTCTATCAGTTTCCTAGTAATAATATTTTTGATAGTAGTTGTTTAAAATAGAGTAATAAGCAGTTCTAGTATTCTCATTGTGGCAATTCTTTATTATAACGTAAGAAAAATTGTTTCCGTATTTCTCATACAACTTGGAAGCTACCTTTCTAATGATTTTTACTGTTTTGTGAAAATTGAAGTTAATATCAGAAGGCCTTTCTCGTTAAGTTTATTTGGCCTTCCATTATCCTCTAGATGTTGGGTATAAGCATATTCTTTGTATTTTTCAGAGTTCTAGATGACATATTATGTTGTACTACTGTCTTTTTAGAAATATCATTTTACATTTTACCTTCCTCAAAAAGCAATACAATCTTAGATCTAATATGGCTAGATGGCTGCGCTGCATGGGAGTATAAAACGAAATATGTATTTATAAGAAATTAAGTGGAAAATAGAGGAATCTTTGATTTGTTTTATACTTTTATGTGTTATTTTTAGCAAAAAAGAATAATTGGTTTAAAGATATGGCTATTAAATATAACAACAATGTATTCCTAAAGATATTGTTTAAATATACAAAATTATTTAACTTTCTGAATATCGAGTAAATCGATATGTGTTTTTTTAATATACTGTGCGTCAATCCCCTACGTTAAAACTTTTCTTGAATATTTTACTGCTCCATAAATTATCCATTTGATTCTATTGTTAACTCCTTTAAAATTTTACCCTATTCTGTTTTTTTTTAATTGGTCTTAAGATTAATTAATTTTCTTAAAAAGTTAGCAAAAAGGGGATGAAACCTTAGTAATTTTTGTGAAATAAAATTGTATCACCAATTTAATTTTTGTTTTAACGTCTTAAATTATTACACTACACCTATTTAAATAATAACTACTTTAATTGGTTTTTTCGGGTGTAAATCCTTTGTATGTGTAGATGAAATTCTGATAGACGAAATCAAACACCGAATATTTTTTATCATCAAATACAATCTTTTGTTTTTCAGTAAATTCGAAATCAGCTTTGAAATCAAGTTTAAAGACATCCTTTATCTTCTTATAGAACTTGTTCATATCAAGCTCCAAAGCTTTCTCGGCTGTCAATACTTTATTATCTTCTTTCTTAAAATTTTTAAAGAAATTAATTAAATTGATATTTTTTTCTTCTTTTGAGCCCAGAACATTCTTTAAACCATCGGCCTTGAACAACTCAGTCTTTAAAGAATCATTAAAGTTGACTATTAGAGGGGTGAGCTTTGTTTTGTCGTCATCAGAGAAACGAGAGTTTTTCAATTCGCCACCCTTGACACACTCCTCAACATAAGACGATTTTACGGAGCTAATATTGTAAATAGACATCAAAATGGCCTTGATAGTATCATCACTTTGCTCAATACCAAATTTCTTAAATTCTTCGTATGTTTCTTTAGTAAATATTTTTTCTAGATCTGTTGGAGTTTTTGTTTTCTCTTCATTCCTCATATAATAGAAGTATACCACAAAGGCAATCAATGCCAAACTGAATATCAAACTAATAGCAAACCAAACATTCTTAGACATATGGGGGTGGAAAATTCGAATATTTATCTTTTTGAAATTAATTAAAACATAATATGACAATAGAAATTGCCAGTGTGATTGATTTATGAAATTTATCAATTAATTTTCTTTTTGGATTTCAAAGAATATTAATTAATATTAACAAATATTAAAAAAATCTTTTTGGCGCGAAAAAAATAATAGCTTTTGTTATGGCACGAATAATGTTTATACCCATTTAAATCCATTTAAAATCTTTTAAAAACTTAATTGCATGTTTTTAAAATTGTTAAAATCTTGTTATTTTCATTTTACAAAGCAATTCTTAAGATATTGAAAGATGTATTAACATAGTTTTTAATAAATTTTTAGCAGAAATTAACTCGATATATGTAAGTAATACAAAATAAATCCTTTAATAATATTTTGGTTTTGGTCTAAACCCGCTGTACACTGTAATAAAATTCAGATATACAAAATCAAATATACCGTAAGACTTACCATACCATTTAAGATTCTGCTTCATTATGAAATTAAAGTCCTCCTCATAATTCTTAATCAATCCTTCTTTTATCCTTTTGTAAAATTTATTTCTTTTAAATATCATCAAATTTTCTCCTCCCAAAATTTTACACTTATCTTCTTTAAAATTGTCAAAGAAATAAATTATGTCTTTGTATTCTACATTTTTATTTTCCAGAATGTCTTTTAGACCCTCAAGCTCAAATACATTTTTCATAAAATTTTCATTGAATTTTATAATACAAGATAAGAATTCTTCTCTATCAGCTACATAGAAGTATTCGTTTTTTATATAATTATTCGATAAGGACTCGTCTACGAAGGATGGTTTTACTGAACAAATAGTATAGCTTGAGATTAAAATGGCCTTGATTGTATTATCGGATTCTTTTATCCCGAACTTCTTCAATATAGCATAAGTTTCGGGTACAAAAAGCCTTTCCCACATCTTTGGTTTTGGTGTTGGAATAGGTGTCTCGGTTTCTTTTATTTCGCCTTTATCTTTAGAATATAATGTAGAAAATATTAAAAACAGAAGTAAACAAATTACACACATCCCTAACCAGATTATCTTAGACATTTGGTAGAATCACTTTGATTCTTTATAAAATATTGTTGTTAATTATGAACTCAAATGACACCAAAAAAAATAAAAATTGATGTGTGAAAGTTTTCTATTTGTTTGAAATTGATATAAGCTTATATACAAAAATTGGTTGTTCAATGTGCAAAAGATACTACGGTGTGTTCTTTTCTAAACACCATATCAATCATTAAAAACAATATTAAATTATCAAATTTACATATTTGAATATTATTAGTAGTACTTTTAAGTTGGAACTTTATTAAAATGTCTGTAAATTTAATAGACTCTTTATGAATTGATACCGTAATTATTTGACATTTAGTTGAGCAAAAACGTTTGATTTTAATTTTCTGTCCAATTTAACATATTGATAAAATCAGAAAATGCTTTTTAGGCTGTTTTTAAAACCTCTTTTCTGTCGTTTAAAATATTAATTTGCAATGGATACTACACAATCAATTTAATTTTTCAATGTTGGAATCTCTTGTATACCGAGATGAAACTCTGAAAGACGTAATCAAAAGCTGGAAATTTTATATCATTAAACACAATCGTCTGCTTTTTTGTAAACTCGAATTCCTCTGGAAAGTTCTTCTGAAAATCTTCTTTTATCATTTTATAGAATAAATTATCATCGAATACTAATACCACGTTTTCACTCTGCACCCTCTCATGGCTTTTAAAGGATTTGAAAAAACGAATTAAAGATTTATCATCTTTTGTTTCAAGAAGTTTTACTAACATTGAAGAAGTTGATAGATGTAAATTTAGAGACTTATTAAATTTTGTAATCAATAAAATTAATTTGTCGTTGTCCGATAAAAAGAAACTATCATTCTCCAAAACAGATGAATTTACACACTCTTCTACGAACGATGATTGTACCGAGGAAATACTATAGCTTGCTATCAAAATTCCTTTGAGAGTATCATCGTCTTGCTCTATTCCAAACTTCTTTAATGCTTCGTACACTTCGGGAGTAAAAAGATTTTCTAACTCCTTAGGTTTTGATAGCTTTTCTTCTCCAAAGCTCTCTTTCATAGTATATTTTTCTTTTGTTACGTCATTTTTAAAAATTGTTACAATTATAAATACTATCAATACAAGACATAATATCGATAACAAGGCGAACTTGGACATTTAGGGTTTACGATATTAACTTCCTATAAGATTTTAATCTATCATAAAATCAAATGAAATTCCATTTAAATTAATCTTTGTCTGATTTTTTATTAAAAAGTTGGCAGTTTATTTATATTGAAGTGTAATTCTAAACCATCTTGATTAAACTTCAAATCATATAATAAATTTGCGAAAGATAACTGAATTTAAAATAGGTTGATTTGACTTTGAAAATATTTAATTATGTTTTTTAATCTCTTAAAAGTCTCGTGTAAGACATTTATAAATTTTGAACATTGTGAAATATCTTTAAAAAACTTGTATAACATTAAACAGCGTAGTTATTATAGAGACTGTTGGTACCAGCTCTGAAATAGTAGATTAGCGATAGATGAGGAGTATATCTTTGACAGGCTGATCTATAAATATTCATAAATTAATAAACCTATGTTTTAGCTCCAACCATATTTTAGTGTACAACAGAGACTATATACAGCTGGATGCTATTATTTACACTCTGAATTGTAATAAAGTAGTAGAAAAGGTTCTTGTTTAAGGGTAAAAATGTTCTTTTACATTACACTAGGAAAATTTGCTTACCTATATATAAAATAATTTCTAGTTGCAAGTTTGCCTGGAGTTATTTCACATAACAAACATAATATAATTTGCTATCTTTCAAAATTATTCTTATAAGGAGTTTAAATACAAGAATTTTAATTTTTACAAACAGTTATTTTATCTCCTAGAAAGAATATAACCAAAGAATTAAGAGATTTATTATTTATAAAGCTTCATAGAACACTATAAGTTGTTTTTTAAGCTTAACTAAAATGCACTTATTGGACAAATGTTTATTTAAATTTTCCATCTTTTTGAGATGATTTTTTTTAAGTTTTCTGTCTTTTATGGAACCAATCATATATGAGATCAACCATGTTATTGATATTGATCTAGCCCCTTTTATATAGGAGATCTGACCAGTTATACTGCATTTGCTAGACTGCACTAATCCTTAAAACAACGAGCGAGAACATCGCTATTCTTTTTTCACCGCAACAACACTATTTTATAACAACTCTTTGAATAAAAAAGAGATAAAATGCATTTATTCAAAAAAAATACAACATGAAATTGTATGTTTTTAACAAAATAAAAGAAACAAGTAAACATTCATCTCGGATCGAAATTTTATCAAGAGAGCTATAATTCAAGACAATAATAAAGATATGTGACGTTTTTAGGTATAATTTAGTGTTTCTTGATAAAGTTGGATTTATTGAACATGTTAAAAGGTCATTTTTTTACAAAAAACAGCAAGACATATATAAAATTCCTGGGGACAGAGGAATCAATATATGTTTTTATGGATCTATAAATTTAAGAAGTCTGATTTTATATCAGAATTTGACAGTACCATATAACGAAAGCTTATTTGTACGTTTAACGAGCGCGTTTCTATCCACATTTGAACAGCATTCTATAATTTTTAATGGTAGTGTCGGAGGCGTCAATACTATCATGATATATTAAATCACATGTGATCCCTCCATCAGTTAATATATCACGACGGAAAACATAAATACCCAAAATCCTCCCTGAAGATGCAGGACACACCCAATAAACATTTCGACAGGTAGAATTTATAAAAACAGTTTAACCACAAGAAAAAAATCTGCAATGTTTTTTTTTATACACAACTCGATTTTACGGTTAATTTTTTCTATATTAAAATCAAAAATAATTATTGCTAGATTATCACGAATTGAAATGACAATAGAGAATGCAGGATGATATTATTAAAATATGATCAAAAAATAGTTTCTGTGAGACAATATATTCAAGAGAAGAAAATTTAAACCAAAGATTGTTTTTAATGACATCAATATTTTGTAATTGCTACTGTTGTTAGATGTTGAATCAAACATGTTTATTAAGGGTATTATCGCTTATATATTTTTACCAATATAATTAACCAATAAAATAGCTAACTGATTCTTGATGTCAAGTTAGAGATATGTAAACAAACCAACACAATTACTGGTTTACACTGTGATGCCTCCCACCGTGCTCCAACAGCTACGTGTAAATTTTAAGGAATCAATTTTTATTTACGGTTACGGCCCACTAGTCCCAAAAAAATAAAATTTTTACCCCTTGAAAAATAAAAACATGAGTAGAAAAATTTTATTAAAAAGTCAATTTAATAGCATTTCAAGATAATACATTAGCTCCGATAAGGTTATCTGACGGTTGTTTAACACACGTATAATGGTGTTGAGCATCTACGTACACCTTTTTATTTGGCTTGCGTCTGCCTCCCAATAAAATTCTGTACATCTCAGCTTCGAAGTAAATCATTATATTTTTTTAGCTTTTCGACAACTTCAAAGTTAGAAGGTTCGATTTGTTTATGACCTGTTTAGTTTAGCATGAAATCCTTTTAAGACATTACTTGTTCTTGTGGAAAGATTTGAGATGTGTGACCAAATATTTCTGTTGACAAAATAAGAAGGCAATAGCCATGTATTTTCTACATATTCAATCAAACTTGAAATTTTATTTGACCAAGGCAACATTATTTTAATTAATATCCATCCTTCTTTCTATCAACGGTAAAGGGATCAACGGTAAAGGGATCAACGCTAGTGTAGTAATTAACTGAATTCTTTTTTTAAAATTTTGATCAGTTTCAAAAAACTTCGTAAATCCAAATACACGACTTTACGCATTATGCATTGGCCAAAATGAAAAAAACACCCTTTGATGATAGAAATGAGAATACACGCCGTATTGTATTACATTAAACACTGCAATTTCAAAATCTATTTGTTTGAAATCGGAATAAAAATTAATCCCTTTGTCTGCCAACAAATTCACGGGGTTGTAAGCATATTATATAGGTTGCCTCGGTTTTTGAATTCAAGAAAGTATAACAATAAGGAAGTTTTGGTCATTTACTTCTAAATGGATTATATAAAGCTGATAAAATTGTGAAGAATCTGATTTAAATGTGCCATCCATGAAAACACGCAGATGTTACATTGAGAAACACACCTTAAAACTTCCAGATTTCCTAAAATAGTCATTGGGTTATCTCCTAAAGTCTTATATAACAGACAATTAACACCTTCCTGCCTTAAAAAATATTGATCATTTATAGTTTGTAAAAATCTAATAGAGTAGATGGATAAAATGTTCTCTTCTTTCTGAAAATAAGACTACTAAGACTGGTATACTTTAAAATTAATGGGGAAACATTATTTATAGGTCCATATAAATCCAAATATTCAACCACAGTCTTGTCGTAAACTGTTTGAGAACCGAGAAAAGGGTCCTCTCTTATGAAAGCAAGTAAAATGTTTTTAAAACATATTTTTGCTACTATTGTCATGTCTTCGCAATGGTTATGATCATTAATAACTTCGGTAATAACGCTACTCAACTTGATTGATGTAACCAAACATCCATCCACAATGCCCACCCAATAACCTTCATAGCCACCATCGGTGTTCATTTTAGAATGAGATAGATGATTGCATATTCATGAAATGCTGTTTTTTTTGCTGTTAACAACCAACTCTACTCTTCTAAAATTATTCATTCTTAAGGGTTAAATTTCATAAAAATAAATAAAATATCCTTTAATGAAACTAAAAGCAAGAAAATGAGTCATTTAGGCGCGAGCGATAGCTCCAGCTTAGTTGTAAAACCATGGCTTTCAGAAAAAAAGGCAAAATTTTTTTTGCGACTAGTGGCATGACACGTTTGTTTACATAAATAAAAATTAGCAAAAGTAATCTGCTTAAATTTTAATAGATTTTTATAATTAAGGACTGGTGAAATGTCAGGTTTTTCTTAAGAAAAATCACAGTTTTGTCGTGTAAATAAATGTCGGGGGGGGGGGTGCGTAAAAAATAACCCTAAACAAATCTCAAAAAAACATTACGTATATAAAAATATAAATAACAATTAAATTAAGCATTTAAACTTAATTAAAATGTAAAAAGAAGGCCTTCCATGGACTTAACAGCCAAATCTCTTCTCATATCGTCTAATATCTTTTCCATCTTACTAATTTTTTTTTTTTTTAAGTCTAGGTGGGGAGAAATCTTACATAGAGACTTGAATGTGTGCTTCTGCGATCGCTTTCACACCAAGATCTTACTAAAACTGGCTCCACATCTACTGTAGTAAGTGAAACATACAGAAATACTTTTTCTTTGTCATTACAAAGGATATCATGCAGGATATAAAAAATTAAGATCCAGATTTTTATAAAACAGTGCCATATACTTGTGCTTTATAGCCACTGTCTCTATTCTTATTTCCACACTCTTTAATATATTTATTTGCTGTGTCGTTGATAATCAGAACTTTCGAGCTCTAGTATTGATTGATAAAGAAAGATAATTTTTTAATTACCTAAAGTTCAGAAATAAAGTTCGCATTTGTATAGCTATCGAATAATGCTCTTGTTTCTGGTTTAAACTCTGCAGGATAATGAAATCAAGCCATATTCCCCATCTTAAAATAACAATAAATGAAGGCGATTTTAGGCCTGTTATTTCTTTATAAATATCTTGGTTTTCTTTATTCTTAATTTAAATAAGTTATAATTCATAACTTACAGTATTTAATATTAAGGATAAATCTCTAAACTTTTCACACAGTTTTTTTTTTTTCCTCGTCTCAGGATGGGGAAATCC
>SBJO01000219.1:0-11330 GCA_015832245.1 Nosema granulosis
TTTGTATTATAAAGCACCGTTTCAAATTTCATATCGTCCTTTATATGATTGTGGACACCAAGATCTAAAAAATCAAAAGTCAAGGTAGTAATTAAAGTATATTTACATCCCCTCTTATTACATCTCCAAATTATTGTGTTATCAACCACCTTTTTTTGTTGTAAAAATATCCTTCGTGTCCAATCTTCTCTTTCCCTTTGTTACTTTTTATAATTTTATCTTGAAAATTTATAGACATTTAGGGGTAAAAAATTCAGGTGATTTTTGCCCCAAGCCATGGGCCTACATAGGTCCTAAAATGTAGTCTTTCATGGGATTGCCTCTGCCCATATTCTTGCTTCGTCTGCTAAATGATCTCTTAAAAAGAACACCTTTCCTTCCTCCGAAATGCTGTTAACTCCTACCAAACCTCTTACATATGCCACGAATGCATCGGGATTGTATAATCTACTATTTCTAAATACTCGTTTATTTTGCACTGTCGCCAAACCGTTGTACTCTGAAAATCCATTATTATTAAGTGAAGACATGTTTAATTAAAAATATTTTTTCTTAAATACCATTAGCCTCAAACATATCAATTTAGGCGGTCATAAAAAATCATATAAATTAAATAGAGAATTAATATTGGTAGCTTGATGCACACCCAACAACGTTTATAAAGTAACTGAAATACTTTAATCCAACAGTTTTAGACTTCAATCTATGGATAATCCGCAACATATAATTGAAGGAATCGATATTCTACTTCTTCAGCTTATGAGAAATTAAATAAAAAATTAGCAAAAATTCTTAATGATTTCTCTCCAAAAAATTAACCCCTATACTATTTTAAAAATTTTCGTTGTTTTAATTGGTTTTTAGATGGGGGAGGGGTTCTACGGCTGGGGGCCCCCGCCTGCAACATTCCATTTTAAATTATGCCAACAGTATTGACCTCGCCTGGATAGATCATCTAAGTTTATTTTTTCATCGAAAAAACAACAATTTTCCATAGTTCTGGCCATATCACATGACTTAATGCAAATTGAAACCTGGCTTCTTTGTGCTTGATGGTCTTACAAGGTCTTTGAATTATCTTTTTATAGATGATGTTTTCGTTTTCCTTAATTTTACGTAAAACTGTAGAGTTTGATACCCCTGTATTCAACTGAATACTAATGCCATTCACTGATAAAATCGTCTTAGATGCAGTGTATTGTATCCTTTTGACCATTTTGATAGTTATTGTCGGATGTCACATAATCTGTCTCTGATCTTACTGCAGTGAACCAATGATTAAGGAGAGAAGAGAACTTATCTAATATCTGATACACATGTTTCAGATTAAAATATAAAAATAAATTTGTTATTTTTTAATAGATGTGTTTATTTATCACAATGAGGGTATATAATATACGAAAATATAACAATAGACAACTTTTCAATGTTCAAAGGCAACAAAGGAAGGCAGAAAGTGCCCCACAACCCTGCATTTATAACTAGAGTGACCACAATTATGCAATTTTTTAGTTTTTGAAAGGGCTGATACTTTTGGAGAACAAAAATGTGGGGTTATTCGGGGAAAGCATATTTATCTAGACAAGTTCATATTTATGTTTACGACACTTATATATTGGTTGATATACAAATAATTGTATTACTTTGATATTCCAAGTAAGACAGAATAAACATGACCACAACAAAATGGAAATCAAACTAATCATTTATTTTGAATGCTAATTGTTGTAAAATGAAGGCGATTTAGAGGTAATATTGTTTATTGAGTTATGTTCCGACATGTCCTTCATAGGGGTTCCTCTATTTATGTCTTTTGTATTGATAAATTAAGTGATAGAGGGAACTGATTATTGATTGTATTTATCAATAAGTTTGACGTGTGGTGGTGCCACGACATTCCCCCCGTTAATCTTCCAACCGAATGTGCCTTTTGTTAACCCTCATTGTACTTTTATTCTTGCCGACTAGGAATGCGTCTTCTGAGATTTTCTTCTTTATAACAACCCCCGTGTGCCAGTTCGCGTCCATCTTATTTTGGGGTTTCCTAAAAATCAACACCTTGTCCCCTACTTTAAAGTCCTTGGTCGCTGTGATTTTGCCTTTAACGATTTGTTGTCTGTATCTCCTAAATATTTTCTTTTCTTTCCGTAAATCTCTTCCTTTGATAGCCATATTCTTGGTTGAAACAAATCTTTGTCAACGTTTAATTCCGGTAATCTGCCATGTTTGAGGACAAAAGGGGAATTTCCAATAGCCCTGTTAAAGGACAGATTGACTGCCAGAGTAGCTGCTTCAACTTGTTTTGTCCAGTTTATCTCTCCATAGTTAGTGAGTTTTTTTAACTTATTCATGAATGTTTGAATTGCTCTCTCTACTGCACCTGTGGTTTGATGGTGAAAGGGGGATGCATATTCCCAAGTTAGGTTATGTTTCTCTATAAAAGTTTTCAGCGGCTTATTGCAGAATTCAAGACCGCAGTCAGATAATATCCTCTGAGGTTTTCCATGCTTCTTGATAATTAGTTCCTCGATGGCTTTGACTATCTCCTCTCCTGTTTTATGTTTGATAATCTTTGTCTCTATCCACTTTGAGAAGTGATCTATCCCGATGAATATGAACTTGTTTTTGCCCTTGTCGTCAATTCTCCCTATGAGATCCACTTCCCACAATTCATTTTCCTGCGTTGTCTCTATAACTTTGTTTTTCGTATTTACCACCTGATTGCCGATTTTTTTACACGTCACACAGTTCTTACACGCTTCATCAATCTCCGAGAACATCTTTGGCCATTTATAACGCTTTGATTTTGCATATTTCATGTTGTTTGGCGAACCATGTCCCAGAGTCATGTGATATTCTTTGATTATCGAATCCTTTGCTTCTCTGGTCAGCTCCTCTTTTTCCCGGTTCATTTTGATGTTGTTAATTCGGCTGTACCCGTCAGCTGCATTGTCCTCTCCCTTTATGTATTCGACTCTGAATTTAAATTCTTGTAGCTTCATGGCCCATCTAAGTAGTCTACTTGTTGGGGGTTTCGTTTCCCACAGATAAGTTAGAGCTTTGTGGTCTGTTTTCAAGAGAAATTCTTTACCCAATAAATAGTGCCTATAATGTTCTATGCTCTTTACGACTGCTAGCAATTCTTTGTCTGTCACCGAATAGTTCTTTTGATGTTTATCAAAGTTCTTACTAAATGCGGAGATCATTCTTTCCTGCCCTTTTTCGTTAATTTGAGATAGTATGGCGCCCATTCCTATTTCTGACGCGTCTGTTGTTAGAATAAATTCCTTGGTAAAGTCTGGCTGTGCCCGGCTCGTTGTTTCCGTTAGACTCTTACGTAACATGTTGAATGCATCTATCGTCTCCTCCGAATGATTAAGCCTCCTTACGCTTCGTTTCGTTTCTCCTTTCAAAAGGTCGTACAAGCATTTCGTCTTACCTGCAAAATCAACGATAAACTCCCGACAATAATTTGCTATACCGAGGAACGATCTCAACTCCCGAACTGTCGTCGGTAATGGGTATTGTTTGATACACTGAATCTTGTCGGGGTCTGGTTTTACTAGTCCCTCAGAGATTATGTTGCCCAGTATTTTGACTTCATTCCGGAAGAATTTGCATTTTTCCTTGTTGAGTATAATGTTATGCTCTTTAAGTTTCTTTAGTATGTGTTTGACGTGAGTCTTATGCTCTTCCACGCTCTTCGAGTAAATAATTATGTCGTCAAGATATGGGATTACAAACTGGCCAATACTATCCTTCAGTATTAGGTCCATTGCTCTTTGGAATGTAGCTGGAGCATTGCATAGCCCAAAAGGCATCCTATTAAACTCATAATGGCCCCCTTTCCACGAGAAGGCTGTTTTTTCTCTATCTTTCTCTTTTACTTTTAGTTGGTAGTACCCAGATGTTGCATCTAAAGTTGTAAAGATCTTTGCCGCTGCTAGTGAGTCTAATATCTCGTCAATTCTGGGAATCGGATACTTGTCTTTTATCGTGATTTTATTTAGTGGTCTATAGTCTATACAAAGTCTTAAAGATCCGTCTTTTTTGGTCACCGGCACTATTCTACTACTCCATGGGCTGTTACTCTCTCTAATTATTCCTAGCTTGAGATTTGATAGAATTTCTTTTTCGACTTCTGCTTCATAATGAACAGGGATTCTACCGGTTCTGTTAAAAATTGGTTCTGCTGTTCCTGTGTTTATCTGATGTTTTTTTATTCCGCATGAGACTCCTTTATCGATAGTGCTCCTAAACAAGTCGTTGTATTCTTCTATAATCGTTTTTTCTTCCTGTGTCCTCGAATCCTCCTTGCCTTCATCTTTATTGTTTACCAAGTTTATTGCCAGTTGTACCCTCTGTATGATCTTGTTTATTATTTCTGGGTATCGTTTAATCACATCTACACCCAATATTATGTATTTGGGTTCATTCTCTGTTATCAGGGGAGAAAAGGTTATGTCTTCCCCCAGAATTTTAAGTCTCGTCTCTTCCAGTTTGTTGCTTATGGTTAGTTGCGTCCCGCATGCAGATCTAACATTTCCTTGGAACGGGGTGACTTCTATTAGTTCCGGTATCATTTTTCTGTGTATTATTGATACATCTGCTCCAGTGTCTATGAGGCAGTCTCTTTGTAATCCAAAAAGTTGTCCTTTGATAAAGAAAGGGTTTCCCAAGGTGGTATAATTAATTGAATATATAAAATCTTCTTTATTTATGTCATCGAGTTCTTCTTCCCCTTCATATTCGTCAGTTTCCGGTTCATTCCTAATTAAGTTAACTTCCTGATGGCGCCTCCATTCCTTCTCTCTTAGTCTAGCTAGTGTTGCACATTGTTTCGTGTTGTGGGTGCATCTACCATGGAGGTCGCATACGTTCCTCACTCCCATGTTATTTTGTGAGTATCTGTTGTTCATTGAATATCTTTCATTTTGTGGGTATTTGTTGTTTGTTGAGTATCTTTCGCTTTGTGAGTATTTATTGTTAGTTGAGTATCTTTCGTTTTGTGAGTATCTGTTGTTCGTTAGATATCTGCCACTTTGGGGGTATCTGTTGTTTTGTTGTTTTCTGTCAAACGGTATCTTGAATCTGTTGGGGTCGTGCGTAAGGTTAGTGTTTCTGTGTTGATTGGTATTATCGCTTATTCTATTTAATATCTTGTCTGGGAATGCCAGCCATGCAACCTGTTCGGCCCTTTGTATAAACGTGTGCCAGTCGTTGCTGTGTTCCATGGCCTGGAATAATAACGGTTTGATAGTATTGGGGGATTTGCCGATAATTACTTGCGCTAGTGATTCTGCGTTCATCGACTTCAATTCAAATATCGTCGTGCCATTTTTAAGCAGGTCGGTAAATTCTTCCCTTGTTGTCGGAGTCGGAGATGTCAAGAAATTTGATAAGGATAACTCTGTCTTATACAGGTTGGTAAATCTTTTTTTAAAAAGTGCTAAGAATTCTTCTAGCCGTATAGTTCCACTTGCTTGTTGAAGTGTTTCTGACGTCCATGATAGTGCAGTATTTCTAAGTTTCATTACTATGATTCTGAGTGTGTCCTCTTCCGTAAAGTTCATTAAGTTTGTTATTAGTAGCACGTCCCTCAACCAAATGTTTGCGTCTTCTTCTTCGTTCCCATTAAATTCTCTTATTCCATTCGCGACCGTCGCCATGTTGTAAAATGAAGGCGAGTTAGAGGTAATATTGTTTATTGAGTTATGTTCCGACATGTCCTTCATAGGGGTTCCTCTATTTATGTCTTTTGTATTGATAAATTAAGTGATGGAGGGAACTGATTATTGATTGTATTTATCAATAAGTTTGACGTGTGGTGGTGCCACGACAATAATAATTTGCAAAGTATGCATAAACGTTTCTTGATTTAAAATTCCTATCTGTTGGGTACACGAATACTGGAACTAAACATTTTTATTTATTTTCACTCCTATTTATAGTTATTCCTCAATATGAGAACCAATGAGTCCTCCTCCTGATCATGTGATAGTATTGATGATCAAACCTTGTCCCTATTGGTGCCTTCCCCTTAGTCCTCCTTTTATCCCATGATGTCATGTCTTAGTCCCAACACTCTCCCCCACTAATTTAACCTCTTAAGGTTCCTAAGCGCCGCTCTTATAACCCGACCATCTCCGAGCCGTAGAGTAGCCGATCCCAGGCTTCTCTCTATCACCACCCCACTTACGTCATAATCTGCTCTTAGTTTGTTTCCCTTTCCTATCGGATGATGATATAAAACTTTGTCCCCTACCTGTGGACCGAGCTCTCTGATGTTTTCCCCATTCCTCTGCTCGTAAGATTTTTTATATGCTTCCTGCTGTCTGGGGTCTACTGTCTTCCCATCTATCACTTCCTGTGGTGTACATCCCAAAGCCCTATGATAGCTATTCATATATGATACCAGACATTTATTTATCATCTCCCCCCAATCCCATCTTCCGAACTCCGTTATCTTCTTCAGTTTTTCAATAAAGGTTCTGTTAAATCTTTCCACCAACCCAGTTGTTGTTGGTGAATACGGGGCTCCGTATCTCCAGTCTATCCCTTTCTCCTCCGCAAATCGTCTTGTTCCACTATTGAGAAATTCTTTCCCATTGTCCGTAATCACCTTTCTCGGTGTTCCTATTTTGCTCATAATATCCTTAATTTGATCCAGGACCTCCCCCCGCTTCCTTTGTGTATAACGGCCTCACATCTCCTCTTTTCGAGTAGTGATCTATCATTGTTAATATATATCTCTGCCCCCTTCTATTTATGGGGAGTGGGCCCACCAAATCTAATTCCCATAAATCATTGATATCCTTTGACTTAGTTGGTATTATATAGCCTCGCCTATACCCTAGTCCTGCCCTTTGGCATATCCCACACTTTTTCAGTATCTGTTCTAGTTTCTCCCTTAATCCCGCTATCCCTTGTTTGCCATACTTATACTCCATTGTTTTTACCGATGCATGTCCCATGTCCAGGTGAGCCTTCTCCAGATTCACCTTCTGTTCCGTATGTACTTGACATGTCTTCAGCGACATCCTACTTAGTGAGTCACTCGGATTGACCTGTCCCCTGACATGCTCAATCTCCATGTCATATTCCTGCACTGATAATGACCACCGTGCCAGGCGCCCTTTCATATTCCTGCTTGAAAAGAGCCATTTAATGGCCATATGATCCGTTCTAAGGAGAAATTTCCTACACAACAAATATGGCCTAAAATTTTGCAGTGTCTTGATTACCGCCAACAACTCCTTCTCCGTAGTTGAATAGTTTCTTTCTGCTTTAGAGTGTGCTTTTGAATAGTAACTGATAACTCTCTCCACACCATCCTGTTCCTGACTAAAAATTGCACCTATACCTAAGTCTGATGCGTCTGTTGTTATGATAAATCTTCCACTCCCTTTTGGCACAGCTAGTGTGTGAGCATTTCCTACTCTGTCCTTCAATGCCTGTACCGCCGAAATAAGTTTCTCATCTTTTTCTACCTTGCTCCAATCGTAATTTACCTTCTTTCTCATCAGACCGTACAAGTAGGCCGTGTCCTTCGTTACATTTTGGACGAATTTACCACAGTAGTTTATTGTGCCCAGGAACGATTCCATCTACTTCCTGTCCTTAGGCACTCTCATATTCTGTATAGCCTGAACCCTTGCTGGATCAATTGATATTCCGTCCTTGTTTACTATGTGTCCTAGCACCTCAATTTCTTTCTTTCCAAATTCACATTTGTCTTTGTTAAGCTTCAATCCAGCTTTCTTTAAAACAGACAAAACTTCCGCTACGTGCCTCCTATGTTCTTCTTCACCCCTACTGAAAATTATGATATCGTCCATGTACACCATTACACACCTGTGCAAAAACCTTCCCAAGATTCTGTTCATAGCCCTTTGAAATGTTGCTGGTCCATTCGCCAGACCAAATGGCATCCTTAGAAACTCAAAGAGTCCTTCCCTGCACGCAAAAGCAGTCTTCACAATGTCCTCCTCCATCATCCTAATTTGATGATATCCTGATAGTGCGTCAAACTTCGAAAAGATTACAGCACCTCCCATCGATTCTAAGATGTCATCTACCCGGGGGCATTGGATATGCATCCTTAACTGTTACCGCATTGAGTCTTCGATAGTCTATACATAACCTGTACTCACCATTCTTCTTTGGTTCCATTACTATTGGACTTCTCCACGGGCTCTTTGACTCCCTTATTATTCCCTCTCTTATATACTTGTGTATAATCTTCGCTGCTTCCATCTCCATCTCGGGTCCAATCCTGTACATTGGAGAGACTATCGGGTGTGTCGTCTCTGTGATTATACTATGTTCTCCAAGCTCATTGATCCTTTCCTTTCCTGTACCCCACCCCATTTGATTACCTGCTCTGTACCAAAGTCAATCTTTAGCTTCTCTCTCTTGCAAAACCCATATCCTAATATCCCCTCTGATGTTATACCATCAGTTACCACAAACTCATCTTCATAGGATTTCCCCCCCTATCTTGAAAACTATCCTTTTCTTACCTATTACTGTTATTTCCGTCCCGTTTGCAGCTCTTAACCTGACCTTACTCCTTTCAACATTCCCTCTTACGTAGCAAGACTTGATTAAGTTGGTTGTCGAACCTGTATCCACCAAAAACCGTGATCTCTTGTCGTCTATATGAACTGCTACTGTTAGTTCCGGGATTATCCTGCGGTTTTTATTAATATTGTTTAAAACTGTATAATTTTGAATCCTTTTATTTGTAATATCAGACTCCTCTCTCACCCAGTTTTGTTCCGGATAAGTGTTCACCTGTCTCGACAACCCCTTCCTGTCAGCCATCCTCTTTCTGCATTCCCTCTTGAAATGTCCCGGCTTTTTGCAGTAATAGCACACTGCTTGCTGCTCCCTGATCTTATAGATCTCATCCTCCACAGCATCTTTCCTTTCCTGTCTTGATAACTCCCTGATCACCCCCTCCATATTAAGAGGATCCCTTGGTTCGACACGTGTTCCTTCCTTACCATTTACTGAAGTCCTATTGCTACAGTCTAACCCCTCACAAGCATTATAGACATATCCCATGTTAGTGCTTCTTGAGTGTTCATTAGCAATGCACCACCTACATCGTCCGGCAGCCCATTGAGTACAAAACTTATTAGTACTATATCCGGCAGTCCTGCTTTTTGGTATTCTCTTCATCATATCTAGGTATGATAAGAATGACCCTTCCCTGTACATCTCCCTTGCCAGTCTCTTGATGTGTGTGATGCTACTCATTCTCCCCTTGAATCTTTTTAAGAATAATTCACATAGGCTATCAAAACCTATCTCCTATGGTACTGATTTCACCCATGCCTGTGCCTCTCCTGCTAAATGGTCTCTAAAGTAGAATACTTTAGCTTCCTCCCCTGGAGCCCCTGCTCCAGCCCATCCTTTCACATATACCACGAACCCGTCTGGGTCGTCCTCCCTGCTGTTCCTGAATACTCTTTTGTTTGTCACTGTCGCTAAACTGTTGGGTACACGAATACTGGAACTAAACATATTTATTTATTTTCACTCCTATTTATAGCTATTCCTCAATATGAGAACCAACGAGTCCTCCTCCTGATCATGTGATAGTATTGATGATCAAACCTTGTCCCTATTGGTGCCTTCCCCTTAGTCCTCCTTTTATCCCATGATGTCATGTCCTAGTCCCAACACTATCTTTGGCTAATAATTTTGATAACATCAAGAAACCACGTTCTACTAAGACAGAAGTGGGGATACAGTATTTTTAATAAGAATAATCTTCTGGTGAGATGTTTTCATTAGAATAGGATATGGTCTTTAAAACATCATTGTTACCAAGGCGTTTTCGATATAGTTTCTGATTCATACAGGGTCATGTTTAAAAATCCAAACTTTGAAAGTGAATAAGGAAGATTCCGACTCTATATTTCGATTTTTCGAAATCATTTAGTATATTTATTAATACACCATAACACTCCTTAATACTTATTAATTGACCAATTAGATTAGTTGATTCAGCAGCATTTTTAGCATTCGCCACAAGGACCCCGTCGCTATATATTTTCATTCTATGTTTCGGACGATTGGCAAATTTTTACAGTAGTAAAGAGATGCTTTTAACCAACTGGATCATCTTGTTAGAATTACACTTGGGAAAAATCAATTTCGGAAAACAATGCTGCTCTGGTTTTGTTTTTTATGTTTGATGCTTTCATAAAAGCAATGCAGTTATCCACAACAATGAAAGAATCTTTCACATTTAAAGTGCAGTTGTGGATCAGATGAGCCAAACAGGTCACATGGAACATATTAGTGTAAGTCTTCTTCATCAAGGTGCTAGCTTTTATCATATATGAAGCAGTATCGCTATTTACTAGTAGAATGTTTTTTTTTATCTCAAATTTTTCTACACAAACATCGATATAACTACAAACCATATTACCATCTAGTTTTAGCGCATTAGAAACCCCTGTAACATCTAAAACATATGTTTTATATGGATCTGCGATCGTCCCAGCCAAGATATTAAAGTATCTTGTTTCTTGATCACACTTTCGTCAACAACCAAGAAAATCTTTTTATTATACAAGAGAGCTTTTAAATCATTAATTTTTTTTTCATTTGCAAAATGGTTTAAGATATATGATCTTGCAGAAGATTACGAAGGTGTTTTATCGTCCTTGGTCTTGCCCGAGGATATTAAAGAGTTTTTATTTATATTTAATCTTTTATTTGTTTCATCTGCTGCCATCTTTGCTTCACCTTGCTGTGAAAACTACTTATATGGTTTTTTATCCATTTATTGTACTGTTCTAGGTCCAATAATATTTAAATAACATATTAACAGTGAAATTAAAGGGAGAGGAGAAGTTGCATTGGAAGTCTTAACTTCCATGTCAGAGCCAAGCCCGACATGGTTTTTTTCTCCCAACGAGTTAAAAAGTTCTTTTATTTACGGGCACCTGATTTTTTTTAGAGGAATGGCCGCTGCTACAATTCCCTGATTAACATGTTTTTTATTTTGTACGATTTACAATCATGTCTTTTAAAACGTTTGAATTGGCAGGCAGAACAGTATATGACAAAATAGAAAGATTTGTCGCATATTTTATAGACTCGTTATGTTTTTTTTTCAAAAACAGACTTTCTTGACAAATTAATCTTCATCCTGCAAAGTTTTCATTACATTTCTTGTTCCTTTTTATTGTATTTGAACTCCTGGGGGCTAATGCGAAGCATTAGCCCGCATTTTGAGTATAAATTTTTTTTCAAAAAAAAATACCCCCTTTTTTTAAAATTTTAAAAATAAAAAATCAAAATTTAATAAG
>SBJO01000220.1:0-11294 GCA_015832245.1 Nosema granulosis
TCATTAAACTACAAGACTTGCAAATCAACTGGAGCAATCCCCTAGGACCTATGGGCCTAGTTTCAAGGGTAATTAGGAACTAACCGTTTTTGTATGCAAAACCTTCTGACAACGATCGAATCCTTGCATTATACCTCATCTCCAGAGAAATACAAATAAACCGCCTGGTCGGGATTGCAACCCGGCGCCTTCGAGCTACGAACCCGGCGTTCTACTACTAGACTACAGGGGTCTTATCTAACACTAATCATCGGTCATTTGTTTTTATTTTACTCTTTTTTAATTTTTTTAAAATCTTTTCTGTAAAATATTCTAGAACTCTTAATAAAAAATCCTCCTTTTTATTTTCATAAAGCTCTTTTGAATATTCTAAGAACTCTTTCTTTAAAACCCTTGAAAGATGTTGATTTGTTGTTTATTTTTAGGAATAGATCAAAATTTTCCCACACATGCTGAAAAACATAAAAAAGTCTTTTAACGTTCACATATACAATTTTTATGAACGATCATCAGTTAAAACATGTCCATAATACTATAAAGATGGCTAAATGTTATTAAAAAATCATTTAAAGATCCTTTATTATTTTTGTTATATCTCATATGTTACCCCCTATTATGGAAATTAACACATTTTTTAAATAAAAATAACGGACAACCCTATGAAAACCATATCTATTTTTTTAAGTCTACTTTTGATGATTCTACAATTATTACTCTTCGTTTTCATTTTATTCTTTCTTGTGCAAAGATCCTTCTACTATCAAACCAAAGAAAGTGTCAGTATCAATTCTAATACTAAGATTGATTTAATTTCAGATGATGGTATTAAAATAGATTTCAATATGATCGATAATAACAGTAAAATAGATTTAATATTTATACTTGGTGTACCTTTAGACAGAAGTGAGTATGAGAAGTATGCTTTGGAATTTTCTAGCAGGACAAAATACAACATTTTCTACTATGTAATGAGGGGACAATGTGGCAACCCTGGGTTTACTTCAGAAATCGGAATATTTCGGGACTTGAAAAAAATATCAGACTTCTTAAAAGGTAGAAAAACAACAAAGTATGGATATTCGTGGTCTTTTGGACCCGCTTTACTGTGTAAACTGGCAAATCTTGTGGATTTTGCTAAGATAGTGCTTCATAATCCCTTTGAAAAAATGGAAAATGTCGTAAAACAAAGAACATTTGGGACTTTGACTCTTCCATTTCTGGTTGATAAATGGGATAATAAAAAGGCTATTCGGAATTTATCCTGTGAGATTATAGTAGTGGCTTCAGAATTTGATAAAAATATATACCCGAAAAACTCTGAGGATCTTGTAAAATTCAATAAAAAAGCAAAACTTGTTTTTGCAAAAGGAGAATCACACAGTACAATAACTCTTATAGGTCAAAATTTAGAAGAATATCTTTATAAATATATTATTTAAATAAAAATCCTAAGATTTATTCAACTAAGTGGCTAATATAGTATACCTATCCAAGAGATCAGGTATCTCTTTTGTAATGTCCAATAAACATTCAGACTTATTTTCCTCATTAGAGACTACACTGATGTACTTAATTTGCTCATTAAATTCAGATTGCGGGATATAAATAACTTTTTTAACAGGTTTATCTGTCAAGCAGCATTTAATTCTCTTTAAGGAATCATCAAGTAAGTAAATTGAAATTGTATGCTCTGTTTCATATTCAAGAAATAAAACAAGACATTTCATACACTTTATATCATTATCACTTAATCTATCATTGGGATCATAAACATTACCATCAATTTTTAGGCCACTGATTTTCATAACCTGCATAAGAATATAATCAAACTCGATTACCATTTTATAAAGATTCCTATAGTGGTATGTCTTTGATATAAAGCTTTCATCAAAGGATTTCTCGATTATTCTACCATCTTTCTCATTAAAAATCTTCATAAGCTTTTTAATATAAGTGGTGTTTATATCATCATAAGTCTTTGTAATTAAATCTACAGTGTTCATTTCAAGTTCAATGTTACTAAGAAAATTTACTATAACCATTTTCAACTGCTCAATATCATCAAAAAAGACTAAAGACATCTTTTCATAATTAACTCCTCTAATTACTCTTTCAAGAAGCACATTAAAATCCTTTGTGCTTAAATTCTGATACTTATTGGCCACCTTCCTGAGTTTTTCTTTGACAAAGTGCTTTACCAGATGAATATTTTTTGTATTTACAAGATTTCCAAAGATATCACTGGTGTAGTCTAGAATGGTTATTGGCTTTTTAAAAGAAGTAATTCCCTCTTCTGTTCTGAAATCATAGTTTATAGAAGATACCTTATCACTGTAGATAGAAGGAGCTGGATTGACAACTAAAGTATACCATAAACATAAATTCTCTGCATCAATATCATTCATTAAGAAAAATACAATTTCTGATTCTCTACAACATCCAAAGAGAGGTTTATTGGTAGTGTGAGTCGAATATATTTCTTTAAGCTCTACATTTTTAGGAATATTTTCCTTAAAAACATCAGTTTTTTTCAGAGTTTCTTTGCACAGGTATCCAATTTTAGAAGTCACATTCAAAGCATAAAGCTGAGTAAACAATGTTATAAAGAGCATGGTTGCAATATATAGTCTGTTTTTATACTGTTTTTTGACATTCTCAAGATTAATGAAGACAGCAAGTTTTAATAAAACAATTAAGATTTTGACAAAAATATTTAATACTCAACAGAGAATTATCTAAACAAAGATAGAATTTTGAATGGTACCTGAATGATCCCCTGGTGTTTCACATATTTAAATAGACCATTTGCAATTTGTGTTAATAATTTCTTTCAACACTTTATTAATTTTAAAATAAATTAAAAACATATCAAATAATTAGTTGAGATGAAAAATGTCGATCACGTTCAAATTATGGTAAAAATAAATTTTCGAATATTTTGATTTACTAGAAAAATCTATTTTATTTTTTTTTGATGTTGTATTTATATTCAGGTAAGAAACGACATGAAGATCAAAACTTTGATCTATCTGATAAAATCGATCTTTTCAAAGATTCAAACAATAAATCCTACACATTAGAAATACGTAGGATCTATTCTTGAACACGGAGCATTTGATTAAAAGAGACCTTCTGGTATGTGGATACTTTATTTTCTCAATTTAAATATATTTTTATCTTTTTTACTTACTTATAAGGCCAGAAGTTATTTCTTTAATAAGAAAATGTTTAAGATTATCTTTTAGTGAATTATAAAAAATACCATGTTTTATATGCTGAACGGTTTAGGCATCCATTTTTGTACAGAAAAGTGGTATTTAATGATTAAACACAAGGTGATGTTGATTTTAAAACTCATATTTTCTGAAACCATCAAGATTAATTAAATTTTTAATAAAAATCGTTGATAGTCATTTAAAAGGTTGATGTAGGTAATAAAATTTAATTAACCTTTATAATAGATTAAAAACATTCAATTTGATGTTTATAAAGCTCTAGTTGAAGATTTTCATACTACCAGAGGCTGTGGTTTTTAGACTATCAAATAACATCTAAAATAAAGCCATTCTTGATATTTTGTTTTGTTTAGAGTCCACAAGAACTATAAAACTCTACTTTATACGATAAGATGTTTAAGCTATCAAATTTTGCTTGTTAAAAGATTTAAAATGAAGATAGTGTTTTATTTGGTTTGCGATCAAAGATTAATGTTGTTGCTTAGCATCAAATTTTGCTTGTTAAAAGATTTAAAATAAGATAGTGTTTTATTTGGTTTGCGATCAAAGATTAATGTTGTTGCTTAGCTTATTAATTTTTAGTAAGATTTCGAAATATATGTGTGTACAGCTTTTAAGATGATAAAATGAAAATTAAGTATTTATAAATTTTAATTTGTGTCTATTTTTTAATTTCTCATATAACGAACTAAAATTTAAGTTAAATTTAAATACAATTGTACACAAAAAAGTATACAGTCTTTATTGGCTATAATATATTTTAAGGTAAAATAAACACCACTTAAAAACAGGAAATTGTCAATTAATTCATCTCTCGGACTACTTTTTAATATTAAATAGAAAAATAGTAAATAAACGCATATTTTAATATTTAATATGAAGTCCCTTTGCTCGATATATTTTTAAAACCTATTCCAGTTTTTTACAAGTTTCCGGTGATATAAAGCTTCATTATTGTCTCACAGTATCCAAGGGGTTGAGATATCTCGCAAGACCCCAATGTTCTCCATCCTGAGACGAGAAAAAAAAGCTCCATTATTGAATTATATGATTCTATAATTTCTACTTATTTATAGAAGCAAAATTAGTTAATTTTTGCTTGATGATAGCTCTTAAAGTCTCTATTGGTTTAACATCGGGCGATTGTGCTGGCCAAGGAATTAAACTTATAGATTTTGGGTAAAAATACCTTTCAAAGTCTCGAGTGTGTTGTGGGTCGTTATCTTGTTGAAAAGTATAACTGTCTAATCCAATTATCACCGTAGATATAGGATTATTTGATATAATGTTTACATAAAGTGGAGAATTCATTTCTACCAATAAGCACCGATTCCCGACTCCGTTATAAGAGAAACAACCCCAGACTATAGCTGATCTTCCTCTATACTTGACAGTTGGGGAGATTTTTTGGTTTTTAAACCTTTTGAAGACACTCTCCAAACAGAGACTCTTTTTATGAATAGAAAAGGTTAAACTTGCGTTAGTCTGAGAATATCATCTTTTTTATTTCTTCATCAGACACAGCTATAAAAATTCTGTTTTTTGCATTTAATATTCTCTTTAGAAAAGAGAGTTTTTATTGGAGAATAAGCATATACAGTATTATTATTGAGTGTATTCTTTTTCTATGAGAAATTTGTTTTTTAGGAGTTCAGAAGTTGCTTTTCTAAGGAGGTATTTTTGTTATTAATCTCCCTCAAAATCTGGTAAATTTATTGACATTTTTCGTCTTCCACCATTATATATTCTGTAGATACATTTTTAAGTATTTGTGATACTGTGCTTTGTTATTGACATTTTTCGTCTTCCACCGTTAGATATTCTGTAGATACATTTTTAAGTATTTGTGATACTGTGCTTTGGTTACCTTCATCTTTTTTGATATCCCAACCTATGAGAAATTTTCCTGGTAAAGACTTATATTTTTTCTTTCAAAATGGAGACAACGGCATAAAGAAAGGGCAATACGAAAAATATAATAAATATTTATTTTTGGAGGGAACAAAAAAAAATTAAAACCTAAAAAAAATATGCATTTATTCACACATTTCTATTTAATATCAAAAAGACTAAACATGAAAACTTATATTAAAAAGTAGTCCGAGAGTTGAATTAATTGTCAATTTTGTGTTTTTAAGTGGTGTTTATTTTACCTTAAAATATATTATAGCCAATAAAGACTGTATACTTTTTTGTGTACAAACTGTATCTTATTTAATGTAATTTTTATCTTCTTTAAAAGTAAATTTTGTAAAAGGATGCAAATTACTCTATCAAAGAATCTTAAGAAGAAGTGGTTTATTTTTTGGGAATGTTGTACAGTATATTGATTTTGGGAATGTTGTACGTATATTGATTTTGGGAATGTTGTACGTATATTGATTTTGGGAATGTTGTACGTATATTGATTTTGGGAATGTTGTACGTATATTGATTTTGGGAAGAACAATATTGTTGTATCTCAACTATACAAGAAAAATATAATATCAAACCGGATGGTGAACATTGTCAACAAATATTTTACAAATAAAAAGACAAAACAAGATAGATTTGAAAAACTGTAATTGATTTAATGTGTACTAAGAAACATATACACAGTAGAGATACATTTAGAAGTATCAATGTAGATTGTATTTGTTTTAAAATAACAATTTAACGGTGTTATTTGGTTTAATTAGAAATGAATACTAAAAATATACAACTGTCGTAAATAAATGTAGACTATTATATATATTGATTGTTTATTGTTGTTCTAGCATGTAGGTCATTTAACTGAAGATATTATTTGTGTTTAAAGTATTAATTAACTAGTCGAGGAATGGCATCTTTGAGAACGGGGTGTACTTTATGAATTACAGGTAGCGTGGTGCATCTATGACAACAACAATATATACAGATTGTTAGAAGTGTTAGAATAGATTGTATATGTAATATCAAATAGTAATATTCAACTGATTATTTATCAGTGAAATAGAGAAGAAAAACAACAAGCAGAGAATAAGTTGTGTTCCTAAAGGAGAGTATAAAGCTTATATTCTAAGTTCTTTAAAAGCTATAAAGTTCAATATAGTACAATTATATTCTAAGTTCTTTAAAAGCTATAAAGTTCAATATAGTACAATTATATTCTAAGTTCTTTAAAAGCTATAAAGTTCAATATAGTACAACTACTCTAGGAGATCTCCTAGTATTTTCTAAATGTTTTTTAAAGAGTGGTAGTTTTTAATTTACCTATATAGGGTAATAATATTTACAAATTAGTCATAGAATATATCTACTGATACAGTTTCTTAAGAGAAATATAATGATATGGAAGACAAGTTTTTATAGATTACTATCGTTAGATCTATAAGTTGTGTGTAAAAGGAGTTTTAATGTAATCTTAAAGGGGTTTATTGATTTAATCCAAAACAATTATATTTTGTTTACTTTCTATTGAATTAATAGACCCATGAAAAACAGAATTTCTTGTTTTTTGATGGTTACTTGGAATATTTTATTTCTTATTAGTGTGCTTTTATTTGTTTTCCAGAGGAGAATATACTTGATACGCTCCTGGGAGAGGTTAGAAAACAGTGAGAAGTACAAAACTGTAAAATTGGAGGCTGAGGATGGGAACCCAGTAGATCTACGATTTATAGACAATGGAGAGGATGTGGATGTTTTTGTAATGTTTGGGAATGTTATCGAAGAAAGAATGTATGTAAGTCTAGATATTTTAATGAAGAACATTGGAATTCAATGCAATGTATTCAGTTATTTCTACAGAGGATTCCTAAACAATCCTGGGAGAGCCACTGAGGAGGAGACCATGAGAGATCTTCAAGCCGTGGGGAAGTACCTCAAAACTAGGAAGAAGAGACAGTTTGCATTTGCATTCTCTTTTGGGTGTGCTGTGGTGCTGAAACTAGCCAATATCAACAACTTCGAAGGAATAGTTTTGATAAACCCGTTTGCATCTCTACGAAGTACTGTGGAATCTATATATATATTTAAACCTGTGGCCTGCTTCTTAGTAGACACCTGGGACAACGTAAGAGCTATTAAGAAAGTGAAGAATACTCCTATTCTAATATTTACTTCTGAGCAAGATTCAGTAGTCCCACCAGAGCATTCAGCTATTCTAAAGAGAAATAATGAAGATGCCAAGCAAGAAATATTATTGAAAATAGATCATAATGATATTTTCAAGCGTGTGGTGATGGTAAAGATACTAATGTTTTTAAAAAATATGATTATTAACGTATAAGTCTTTTAAATGTACAGGAGATATCTTTAAACTTACTATATGGTAAATTCTGCATACCAAGTATTTCTGTGTATAAAATTAAAGATTTGCATTCTACTTTGTTGAATTGTATTATTAAGAAATATATTTTAAATCTATTGAAGCTTACTTCTGTGTATAAAATTAAAGATTTGCATTCTACTTTGTTGAATTGTATTATTAAGAAATATATTTTAAATCTATTGAAGCTTACGACAATGTTTAAACGCATACAGCTGCCTCTCGTAGAATCCCTATTAATTAAAGATTTTCGAATTATTTTTAACCCCTCTAAAAATAGATTTATAAAGAAAAATAGTTTCGGATATTTTGATAGATGTTAAAAGAATACAAAAATGATGAAAGATAGAAGAAATTGGATAGAATAAGTTTTTGTTTGAGAGTTTTAGACAGTGTAATGGTGGGTTTAGAGGGTGTGAAAAAGTGGTATATTATCTAAGTGTATAAACATTACTCAAATTAAGCGAGGTCTCGAATATCGAAATAATGTATCAATTAAAAGATGTTTGTATACTTTTATGTATTTTAAAGTTACATGAATTACGTAAAAATGTGTCACTATATTCCAAAATTGCACATTTTCATTTTTTCAACCCCTAAAATAAAAAAGTAGTAGAAATTTAAAATTTTGTAGAGTATCACATAGGAGTTATTTGAAGATAAAAATTACATAATCGTAGTTTATACGTAGATAGAATCAAGAATAGTGAATTTCAAAGCCTATGAGTCATTGTTAAGTAAGTTTACATTGGACATGTACTGGATGGCTTTTAACAAAGATAGAACCCGAAACAAAGGTAAATCATTTTAAATGCACTTTAACAACTAACTTATATTTTATTCTTTGAATTTGATAGCTTTGATAGTCTAACTATAATATACACTTCTTTACTAAAATACACTTCTTTACTATAATATATTTCTTAAAAATACACTTCTTTACTAAAATATATTTCTTAAAAATATATTTCTTTACAAAACATTAGCCCCACTGAGATGGAGAAAGATCCAGTAGCTTTTAGAACACTTACCCCGGAAGAAATAGACACCATCCCCCCACATACACTGCAGAAGATACAAATCGAGATGAAAAACCATCTTAACCTCTACCAATCCACTATAGATAGTACCCGTAGGAAGCTTCAGGATACCCTAAGGATCCTCCAAGACACACAGGCCCAAAACCAAGCACTGGAAAAAAAAATACAAGCCTGTGAATTGGAAAAGCATATTGTCCACGTAGAGAACTCAGTGCTCAGGGGGCAAGTAGAGAGCCTGCAGAAAGAGGCAGATTTTGTAAAAAAAAGAATAAAAAAAAATACAGAGCATGAAAGCATAAACAAAGAATATGAGGAAAAAAAAAAGAAATCACAAAAATATTCGAAGAAGCCTTCAAGCCCACAGCATCCCACCAGAGACTAGCTGACTGTGAGAAGACCAACAGGCTGCTGACAAGCAAGGTTACTGATCTAAAAAAACAACTGGCCTACCTCCTGGAGAGTGGCAGTGAGGAGAACCAACAAAAGAAGAGCCTAATTAAGATAATACAAGCTCTTTCCAAAGAGAATGACAAGCTGAATGAGCTCAAGTCCAAAGAAATAGAGTTGAAGATGGAAGCAGAGGCTTTCCGAAGTACCCTCGAAGAGAAAGAGAGAGAGATTGGCAGGCTGGAAGGGAGCCTTAAAGAAGAGAAAGAGAAGTCCCAAAGAGAATACAATGAGCTTTTAGAAGAATACCAGAGGGTGTGTGGGGAGAAGGATGGAATCTATGGACAATTTATAGAAATCTACAAGCAGAAGGTGTCTTTAGAGAAGCAATACAAAGAAGTAGAAGAAGAGGCCTGCAGAAGGTCTACAGAAGTAGAGTCGATGAGAAGCAGTTTAGAAGATTTCCACAAGATTGCTGAGAAGTACCAAGAAGTCAACAATGAGCTCTTCAAATCCAATGGAGTAGTGAGGGAGTACAAAGCTAGGATAGGAGACCTTACTAAGAGATTGGAGGAGAGTGAACAGAGATATTCTAAGTATATTCTCTCCAACAGGAAGGATGTGGTAGCCATCCTGGGGAGAGAGCTTGGGTATATCAGAAATAAAATCATGCATTTCTCCACAGAGTTTATGCAAGTTTCTGAATTCTATTTTTTGTATATTTCTGAACAGGACCGATTGACCGAAATGTACAGAGCTAGCATAGAAGAGAAAACTTTGAGATTGGAAGAGAAAACTTTGAGATTGGAAGAAAAAAGTTTAAAATTAGAACAAGAATTTCTAAAGTCTTCTAAATTAGAAGAGAAGTCTAAGAGACTAGAAGAGAGTATACAGAATTTTACAGAATCTTTAGGAGAGATAGTGGATGGGTTGTACGGGGGCCTGAGGGACCTTTCTGAGGATTTCTACAGTCTTCTAGAAGGGTTTAATCTATTGCAGAGTGATCTTTCTGATAAAGAGAATATTATAAGGTCTCTGGTGGAGAACAATACAGAGACCTACGAAGGATTCCTGAAGAGAGAGAACAGGATGCTTAAGAATGAAGTAGTCCTGCTGAATGCCAAGATAGACAATCTACAGAGTGAGGAGTACAAGGAAGTAGTAGAGAGGCTAGAGAGGATTAGGATAGAGAATGAGAATCTAAGAGAGTATATCAGCAACCTAAACTCAGAGATAGTAAACAAAGACCAAACAGTAAGAAACCTAGAAAATAACCTCCAGCAAGTAAAAGAGAAATTAGGAAATAGAATAAGCAAGATAGAGAAGTATGAGAAAATTATAGAAAAACTTAGAAAGATAAAAGATGAATATGTAAAATTGAGGAGTAAACAGTAGAATTATAGAAGTAGGTATAGATAGTATAGTAGTATAGGTATAGTAGTATAGGTATAGTAGTATAGATAGTATAGATAGTATAGATAGTATAGTATTTGAAAAAGGAAGGGGGGGGGGTAGTATACCTACACCTATACTACTTACACTACCCCTACTTATAATACCTAACCTTACACTAACCCTACTTATAATACCTAACCTTACACTAACCCTACTTATAATACCTAACCTTACACTAACCTACTACTTACACTACACAATTAAAATTTATCAAATTTATTTTCAATCTCTGTTGAATTCTTCTTCGTACAATTTTTGAAGAGCTTTCTTTTTTTCTATTCTTTCTTTCTCTTTTTGGAGTTTTAGATCTCTAGAAGTTTGTTGTTTGGCTCCTATCGCCCAATAAGCATCCTCCTCAGCTTTAAGTTTTTCTTCTTCTTCTCTCTTTTTAGCTTCTTCTCTCTCTAGCTTTCTCTGCCTACCTTCTGCTTTCTTGCGATTATTGAAAGTTCTACTCATAGGGGTACAATTCTAATCTACTACTAGTTCATTTTCTATTAATAGATTTTCTTTCTCTCCTATTAGAATGTAATGTCCTACTTTCTTCTCTATTTTATACACCAATTTCTTATTGGCTGTAAATAGAAATATCTTCCCTTCTTTATATTCTATTTTCTCTACTTCTTCTTTCTTAACTCCTTTTATTCTCAACACTAAATCCATAAGAAAGAGGGATAGTAAAAATAAATTGTTGTAGAAATAATAAATTGTTGTAAAAATAATAAATTGTTGTAGAAATAAATTGTTGTAAAAATAATAAATTGTTGTAGAAATAATAAATTGTTGTAAAAATAAATTGTTGTAAAAATAATAAATTGTTGTAGAAATAATAAATTGTTGTAAAAATAAATTGTTGTAAAAATAATAAATTGTTGTAGAAATAATAAA
>SBJO01000221.1:0-11270 GCA_015832245.1 Nosema granulosis
CTTGAGGAAAGTACGTATTTTTGATAGGTGCGAGTTTCTCTCTTTTTCTGTCTTAAGTATCGCTTTCCTTCTCAAGACAACATCTTGGTTAGATTCAAGTGTCTTTGCTAGTTGAAGCAACATGTGTTCACTTCTGTGTTCTACACTTATTAGCCCTCTTCCAAGTTCATCTCGTGGCAAGTACAGTCTCTCTTTACAAGCTGGTTGCTGGTGTACGTGATGACGTATTTAAATACGACGGATCTTGCTGTCTACCATTTTGAACTGGTCTGGCTCTATGTCTATAATATCAACGTAATAATTGATTTGTGAGATCGCGAACTCGATCACAGCTCTTATAAGGTTCTTAGCATTTAGATTAGTATTGCATAGAGCTTCGAACCTGGAATCGATTGACTGGACTATCCTATTGAAGAACCTCTCGTCATTCTTTCCCTCTCTACTTTCGGTAATTCCCAGGTACTTGTATCCTTCGCATGATCCAAGTAATTTTGCATCATTTTCACACAAGGGGGAGTTGGTTGCCGATTTTTCAACGTTCATTTCAAGACCGACAGTCCGTAAGAAAGACTTTGTTTCTTCTACCATACTTTTAAGATTATCATCCGTTCTCGAGACTAGTTTAAGGTCATCTATAAATAGAAGGTGATTGCAGGTGTAATGAATATCGTCTATCTTGACTTCCACTTTCGGATATGTACCATTTAATCTTCTACTGAGTGGGTCCATGCACAAAACGAAAAGGAGAGGGGAAAGGCTATCGCCCTGAAGTATTCCCCGCTTAACTTTTTTATTGAGTAAGGTTTCATTATTTGATCTTATTTCCAAATTCCACTTAGAAGCTATTGTTTTTAGAAATTTCGATATCCAGTGGGGCATACCTAATCGATCAATGCATTTCAGCAAGTAAGCATGTGTTACAGAGTCAAAAGCCTTTTTAACATCAATCCAGGCCGTCTTCAGCTTATGACTATGTGATTTATTTAACATGATGTTAGTAAGTGCTTATTCCTTAGCTCCTAATACTTTTCTTACTGTTCCCATTTGATTTTCTGAGAGAAGTCCTCTTTGTTCAACTAGGAGCTGCATGACGGCAGTGACACATTTTGTAGTCAGCTTGTACAAGTTTGACATGCACGCAATCGGTCTAAAATCTTTACCTGATTTAGGTATTCCTTTAGGGATTAGATATGTGATTCCTTTGTAGAACCAGTCTTCTTGAGTCTCTCCATTGAGACAGATTTCTTTAATAATATTGTACAAGTGGCTTTGGAGTGATCTAATTCTCTTGATAAAAAAGTTATAAATTCTGCCTGGCCCTGCCCTGCCGCCTTCCAGCACGGTAGCCATTTTACAATATCGCCAAATTCTTCTTCTGTTGGACAGCATGTCGGTTCAAGGTCTCCAGGTATGTATTCTAAAAGATATTCTTCAAAGAGCTTCTCGTCAACCTCAGTTTCTTCTATCTCCCACATTTTCTCCCAAGTATCCTTGATCTTCTCTGTAGGCACATTATGATCTGGGGTTGCCTCCTCGTCGATGTCTCTATAAAACCTCCCTCGATATAGCTCAAACTTCGTGTTTTCCCTTCTAAATGATTTTCTCCTTTCCCACTTCTTAATCTTGTCAGCATAGATCAACGATCTTTCAGACAAGTGTGAGATCATTTTTTAAAGATCTTCCGGTTTAGCTCAGACAAGCTTTTGGCTGCCTATCAGGCGTCTAGCATCCTTAAGATCATTTCCTTTTAAAGAAGAGCTGTCCTCTTTATACATAACTAACAAAGTTTTTTTCCTTTCTAGTTCATCAATTTTCTTGCCAATATTTTCAAGCCATGTACTCTCTTTCTTCTCCTTTGTTGTCAGTGATTGGTATGACAGCTGAACAGATTGTAAATTTTTGGCAATATCCGTCATATTTCTGGGCGGGTGGGTTTTAACAAAATCTCCTACTACTTCATCAAGCATTCCTAAAACTTTATGATCCACTTTAAGCGAGTTAATTTTCTTCGAGGGAGTCATATCAGAAATTTGTCTCTTATTTGTCTCCTTCCATATTTGGAGGAATTGGTCTGCTACTCTTCCTTTCAAGGCTAGTCTTTCAAAGAAGCGATCTTGAATATGTCGTTTAATTTCTTTATTCGCTTATTTCCCTCTTCTCTTTTAAATTCACGAACACCCGTAAAGTTTCCTGTTTCCGTTTTAAGTGCTGCTTTTGCGTGCTTCTTAAACATTGTTTCAAAGGGTTCTGTATGAAACTTTTCACAATAGAAGGATGTTGCTCTAGGCCAGCCGCCTTTTGGCATTTGTGTCCATCTGCTCAGAATGGCACTGTATACTTTCTGTGGCCAGTCTCTTTGGGAAGCTTGAACTTCACTGAGCACAGCCTCAAAAGAAGCCTGTGTGTCAGAAAGCTTGTTCCCTCCGACAGCTCCTTTGCTATCTTCTTTCCTTTGTGAGTTAATTTCCCCGCTAGAGACAGCTTTAGTCGTTTTTTTCAATTTTTTTTGTTTCAGTCTCTTCTTTTTCTTTTTTACCCATTTAACATAATAGTCAATAACAACAGTTACATATTTCCCAATTTCTCTAAACTCCCTCAATTCTAAAGCTACATTTTTCAAATATCTACTTAAAGATACGAAGTGGCTGTCGGGTTTTATAAAAGTACTTTTGTGGTAAATTTGTTTATTAGAGTTGTTCCCTGTCATCTCGTGCCCTTACTTTCCTTTTTGCTTTTATAGTTTTAATAAATTAAAATCTTAACAAACAATGGTAAATTAAAGATTACTGATTACATGAGAAATATATTATATTTAAACAATGATAGATTAAATTGTCACAATATAGGGAGATAAACAAACAAACAGACTTCGAGAATAGTTATGAAAGCTGTGTTTCATGACAGTGGCATTCTCCAAATTTCTTTCTATTGTTGATTTTTCATATTTCACATTTTTCTAATTCTTCATACCTGGCCCAAAATACTTAGGTTTCATCGCATAATATACACTCAACATGCTTCTATACTCATTTAGTTTGTGCGCTTCTTCAATTAACCCTTTCCTCAGGAATTTCTGCCCTTCTACCACCATCAAACGCCCAATACCTCCTATCCTCTTCTTGTATCACATTCCCTCTTGCTGTTAACCTCTTTATTTATACCATCTTCCATATGAATCCTGCTCAGATAATCTGCAACCATCATCGTCTCTGGTTTTTATACTCTATTGTGAAGTCGTATTCCTGTATCTTCTCTATTCACCTATTGATCATATTATTATTAAAATTGGCCTTGTTTCTTATTTTGCACAGTGTCTTATGGACCGTTTGTATTTTAAATTTCCTTCCTCTTAATTCGTATTCAAACTTCTTGACACTCCAAAATACGGCATACATCTCTTTTTTTAGGAAATACCATGTCTTTTCTGTCGGTGAAAACTTTTTTGAAGCCCGTTGTATCGGTACATATTCGCCCTGTTCGTTTTTCTGGAGTAAAACCCCACCCATCTCAATATTGCCCGCATCTGTTTTAAGCAAAAATTCCTTGGCTTAATCAACTATTTTCAAACTCTTCAAATTACTCAGCACTTCTTTTATTTTTAAAAACTCTTCCTCCATAGACTTTGTCTATCTATATTTTTTCCCGCTCCTTTCAAAGCATCCGTCAGATTATATGTAAGATCTTAATAATTTTGATACATCCTCTAAACCAATCCTTTAAGCATAAGAATCTATATAATTCTGTGATAATTTCTGGTATCGGCTACTCTGACGCCTCTTTTTTCTCGCATGCGTGTGTGTCTTTCCCGTTTTGTGTAACTCCTAGAAGCTTAAACTCCTTTGTTCTATACTGTATCTTACTTGTATTCAATTTAATATTATGTTGTTCTAACCTTATTAAGATTTCCGGATCATGTAAAACATCTGTCGTTTAGCGACAGATATTTTACATGATGACAAAAAATATAAATATATCAAGATTTTAGTTTTGAACTATAAGAAGTTTTAGAATATTTTCAAATTCCATGTACTTTGCTTTAAATCATGAATTCATCAAGATGTGATTGAAGTTGACAAGCCCTTACACCTTTCATAGCTTTTATTATTTCCTTATGTGCATTCTAAAACAATTCAACATGTTGTGTATGAACACCAGTTATTGGATCTACAAAATCAAATACATGGTTTACTGTCCCATGGACAAATCCTGTTCTTTCTGAAAGTTCTCTATGCCCAGCCAACATATCAGAATGTATAACTGTTCCGGGGAGACAAACTTCCTTTACTAATGGAAGAAGTATTGTTGCCGATCTGTCCTCAACAATTTTCATATAGCCGATCGCGGATGAAGTGCTTGTTGTATCGACGATTCCAAAGACCCAAACTTGCCTCCTGGGTGCTCGTAATCTGTTGTATTTGACCTTATGGACAAATAAAGATTCATTTATTTGGCAAATTATTCCCAACCCTCCCAGTCCTATCGGTTACATAGCCAAGAAATCAGATACTTTAGAACGCAAAAGCTTATATATTGCGCTTAAGATGAGACGAGAAATATAATAATATCTACAGGCATCTTTTATGCCTTTTGAAGTAGCCCAGCAATATATATAAGAAAAGTCTTGATAATGGTTTTATAAACTGCAGAAATACAGAGCCGTGCCGTATTGGTAAAGATGTTTTATTTATTTTTCATGTTAAATGTGGGTCCGCAAGACGCGCCACTTCTAAAAGGGCGACCATATGTTGAATATTTTTATACATTTTTTACAATCATTATAAGCTTATCACAAAGTGTGTCTCTAAAGGTTTCCAACTCGAGATTGAAGACAGAAGACTGATTAGCGAGAACCAATTAGGTAACGTGAGAGGGATCCAAGGCGCTAAAGAGCAAGCAATGTTCAACATCGCGATCAACAAAGAGTATAAGAACAAGCTTAGAACTGCATGGATGGACGTCAAAAAGGCCTTCGATTCCATCGATCATGAATACCTACTCCATTGCATCGACTGTCTCAACATAGCTCCCTGGATTTACAAATTCATGGAAGAATCCACCAAGAGATGGAAAATAACCCTCTTTGCAAAGAACAACTTGATCCTTAAGAAGAGGGTCAGTAGAGGTGTTTTACAAGATGATAGTTTATCTCCATTATTATTTGTAGTGTGTATGGATCCTCTTAGTAAGTGCCTTAATGCAAAGTTCCCCATGGTTCAGATCCCCATCGATATAGAAGAATGCTACAGCACTAACCATCTCCTTTTCATAGACGACCTCAAACTTTTGGCAGAAGACGAGTCAACATTGGGCAAGATGTTGGAAGAGACGATGGAGTTCTGTGAAATGGTGAATCTGGAAATTAATCCTAAGAAGTCTGCAACCAATGCAGCTTCCCTTAAGACTGAGGTTATGAAACTAGATGACAAAAGCAGCTACAGATATATAGGAATTACTGAAGATTGCAATAGTGACCCCCTGCAAGGTGTTAAAGATATGGTCACAAAAGAGATTATAAGGAGAGCAAATGAACTATCTAAAACCAAATCATCGGGGAAAAACATGATCAAAGCAATCAATGAGTATTTCTTATTGCCGTGCTTAGGAGGTATCCGGTTGTTTTTGAGAAAATATAAAAACACAGATTTATAATTTGAAGATAAAGTAAATTATTTATTAAGGGTATAATTATAATAAGTCTTTCCTATAAGTTCTCACAATCTAGGAGTAGCACTTCGTTGGACCCAAGCCCACCAGCTTCATTTTTACTAACATTCTCTATGCTCACCTCGGTAGTGCCTCCTTCTCTTCGGGCTTCCATTGTCAGGCTCTCTAGTGTCATGTTAAGTACTCTGGATTGGATATAAGCCTCGACGCGGCTGTCAAGATTCAACTACTTTCTATAATTCTGGTGGTAAGTTGTCACCACGCCGTCCCAGGTCATCACATATGGGACTATTCTTGTAGTAAAACCATGTTAAGCCCACAGTGGTTAGCTAAGAGATCGTACTTGTGTTTTTTCTCAACTTCTACGGATCTTAGATGGTCAAGGCTTGTGATCCCTACTTCAACTATAAGTACTTCTTTCTTAACCTTATCAAGAACAAAGATGTCCGGCTTGTTATACTTTACTTATAATTTAAAGAAAAACTCATATTTATTTAGCATTTTTCAGTTCTTATAGTTTTATTTGAAACATATGTATCATAAGAGATAATCTGTATCAAATAAAAGATTTCGATTGTTTCAAAAAATGATGTTGTGTACAAGCTGGTACACGACACTTATCATCGATAAATTATTATTTAGGCGTACTGGTCCTAGAACCGGAAATATGCAAAAAGATAGATGATGAGGTCAGACAAACACTAGTACACAATGGGATACATCTCCAACCGTCGTGCAAAGAGAGGCTTTACCTGCAGCGTAATGAACTGGGTATAGGCCTGGTAAATGTAGAGCACCGCAGTGAATCGATGCTCGTTAAACTTTTAGATGACTTTATGAAGACCAGTCTTGTCCAAAAAAGAAGAGTAGCAATCCTAAAGTCCCAAAAAGAAGATAAGACACATTTATGGTTGATTAAGAAGTTTTGTGGCGAGAAATATAACATTGCAGGAGAAATAGATGTCTTTATATTAACAGATGCCCAAAAAAGTTTTTGTACAACAAATTAAACAACAAAACACTACACAAAAAGTTGTACAAAGGCCTATCTAACGAAAATTTTTCTATTTAGGACTCGTCGATATGGCTAAAATATGGGAACATCCCCGCCAAAAGAGAGAGGGTGCCTTATGCTTTCTCCAAGACAGAAATGTACTTCTTGGCGAGACAAAGAGATGTCCGCATTGCGGGGAAGCCTCTAAAACAGTGGGCCACCTAGCTTCTAAATGCGAAAAAATGCTTGGTACCGATTACACCAGGAGACACAATGAAGTACTTAAATGTATTCACCTCCTTATGTGCTTCAAGTACGGCATAAAATCGACGAAAAAGCTTAGAATCCACTCAATGCAACAGATTGTATCAAACAAATATGTGAAAATTCGTGTTGATATGTTTGTCAAGACCGACATAAAAATAAAACACAATCGACCAGACCTTATTGTGATAGACAAACTCAAAAAGGAAATACTGATTGTAGAAGTCGGGATTACATCTGGAGACAACCTTCAGCAAGTCGAAACGGAGAAGTTGAGAAAGTATGATCTAATAGCTAGTGAGCTCTCACAAATCTACGGATTTAAACCTTCTATAATTCCATACGTACTAACTTGGGATGGTGTTGTTACAAAATACCACGAGATATACAGAAGAAGACTCGAAACATCTGACCGGATTGAGGTCTACATCCAGTCCCTCGTCTTGAAAAAAGACGCTGGAAAGCATATCTCTTGCGCGAAGAGAGATCTGCTTGTATTGAACCTAATCTGGAGAAACACGAGTTGGGAGCCACTCTGGAAATATCTAATGCATAGACTAGAACAATTTGCTTCATAATTCAAATATTTGATAGATATCACAAATAATTAGTTTTTGTTTTAACATATCATGCTTTTTTGTTTATATTTAATTTATTTAAACTATAAAAGAACATTGACATGATGCACCTAGAAACATGGATAGAGAATTCAAAAATATTGATAAAGAAAATAAAAAAATGAGCATTTTATATAATACAGATAATAAATCTAAGGCCTTTGGGTATCGAATGGACACACGATATAAGAGTGGAGTCGTGTATCTCCTTAGTACGCGACGCCTGCCCTACTTACTCCATCTTGAAAGAATTAAGTGTAGGAAATTGACGTAACCAAGAGTAAAATACGTCTTTAAAATATTTTTCCAATTTGATTTATTATTTACATTTTGCCATTGGTATGGTTATCGTCGGAAAGTTGGGTTATGTCGGTTAGTCTGGTTCTGTCTAGTATCGTTGACTCTCTGGTTATTATTAAAAGTCATTTCTTTGGGTTCAAGGGTAATTTCATATTTATAAATTCTATTTTTACCGTAAACAAAGAATAAATTAAATCACCATTTTAAAATTAATTTGTCATTTAAAAAGTACACAATAAATATAAGAAAAATTTTACAATTGTTGTAGGATACAACATAAACATTAACTAGATTCCTCTAGAAATTTGTTTGTGGCGACATGAATAGTGATTAACACCATAATAAAGTGTAGAAGAAGCATCTTAACAAGATTATTTATGAGTACAACTTAGCAAAACACTCAACCATCAATAAGAAGCCCTTTGGGCATCTTTATCAGTATCCAGGGTACAATACTGTTTTTAACATTACTGAGATTGAAGATGATAAGGAAGTTAGTTGGGAGCCTTCGATCGAAGCTTCATATCTTGATAGAATGAATAAACATTCCTGTGTTCATTTACCCAAATATGACTTTTAGGAGGGTGGCTTTGTACTGATAGCAAATGATTTCGATAGCAATACAAAGACTAAAAAATTAAAGCTATCTTCTTTTTTTCTGAAGAGGCAGTGATCTTAAAGATAATTTCTAATAATAGAGCTGTGATTACAAGAGATTATAAAGATGAAACCGTGCTTCTTTCTAGGTTAAAAAATTAAATCTTTCCATACTTAAATATTTATGACATTTTTACTTGTTTATCAATCTTTCTAATTATTATTTTTCAAGTGCCCTTTGACACACCACATAAAATAATTATGGGGGTGGGAATTAAAAATACTAAGAGGGTGAACGTCGAGCAATAGATTATTAAAGTCGTCTATTACTTATGTTGAATCTAGATTCGCCTATTGTGTAGCGTCTGTCTCAATATCTGTGATAAGGCGCCTCCTGTCCATTTTTATTTATGACCTTCATCATTCAATCTACAGATCTTTAATAGGGTCTACTCTCCCAATACTAGCCCTCCCATTACCGGATATTTTCAATACCGGCCAAGATTGTACATCAAATGAGTTTTTGAAGCAATCTATAGTATTTTAATGAATTTCGAATACCGTGTTTGCAATTCTTTAATACCGGATTTTTTTTACTAACCCTTAAAAAATGAAGGACGAATCCAAAAGACCAGAAAGAAAAAAAATAAATTTGCTACAAAAATAAATTATCGAATATGAAAACATCGATCTGAAAACAACACAGCTTGAACTAACTGTCATGCGACAAGCCATCGCTGACATTGAGACTACCATTGCATACCAATGGATAATCCCAATTCCCTATCATCATAGACCATAACTGGTGTCTAATGCTTCTCTAGCCGTTACTTCTCCTTCTCTTCCATCAGTTCCAAGTTATTTCAATCAGTAGTAATATTACTACTGATCATCTACAAGTATAAATACTACAGATGTCAATAACCCCAATCTTTATGCAGGACAAACTCAGGAAGAACAATGCTAATAAACAGTTACCTCCAACCCCTAGTTCTACTTCTATAGACACGAGCTCAGGCTTGTGTAACACCAACTATAAAGTTTAAAATAGTATCTTTAACCGTTCCTGATATATTTAAGGAAGCAGACAAAATTATGAGATCTAAAACCTAAAAATAAAAAACATTTCTAATAATTTCTCGACACAAGTATTCGGTCCAAAACTATACAAATGGCTTAATTTAAAAATAAGAAGATTCTGCACAATACAGGATGTAAATCTTCAAGATATGCTTTGGATCTTTCTGCTTTGAAAAAATTACACGATTTAAAAGCATCAAATAGTTGGCTGTAAAAATTTAAAGGTCGACATTATATCAGTAGTATATGTATAGAAGTTGAATCCGGACTGGTCAATAACAATGATATTACACCCTTTAGAGTTCAGTATAAAAAAATTAGACTCTTATAAACCAGAGAACGTTTTTAACTGTGACGAAACGGGTATGTTTTATAAAGTCGCGCCAAACAAAACTCTATTCAGTAGAGAAGAAAGCCAGATAAGTGGAAATTTTAGTAAGGAGTGTGTTGCCCTCCTCTTTTGTGAAAGTTTAACGGGTGGAAAATCAAGCTATTGTTGATAGGAAAATACATGTTCCGTTGATTCAAACAATTAGACTTTACCAAAATAAACAATCACATATCGTTTAACAAAAAAATCGTGGATGAATCTAAATGTCCTTAATGAATAGTTGAAAAAATTGAATATAATAATAAAATTAGCAGGATGGACACATTCCTCACCCTAGACAATGTGCGAGTTCATCCAATTGAAAGAATTTTTCAATCATTGAATTGATATATTTCCCACCAGGCTTAAAATCTAAGATACAATCACTGGACCAAGGAATCATTACTTCTTTTAAATGTTTGTACAAGAACAAACTTAACAACAAACTAAATCATGTTCCTGACCTTGTTTTGCATAAGAAAAGCACAAATGCAGTAAATGATGTTAAATTGGTCCATTGCTTGCAGATTATTTTAGAATCTTGGCATGAGGTTTCTTCGTCTACAATAGTAAATTGCTTTAAGAAAGCTCTAACAAATGTTTTGGTAAAAGATGAATGCGTCTCAGACTCCGTAGCGATGTTACTGAAGAGACTTTTTCTTGTTATGAAATAATAGACAAGTCCCTGGTTTTATTTCCTATGTCAAAAATGAATTAGAAAGAGGGAATAATTATAAAACTAACATATCATCTTGAACATATGAAGGGTAAAGAAAACATTCTGAAAAAAAATATACACAAACAAAAACAGGGTGAAAACATGATCGAAAGTGAAGTCTCGGCGAACACTTTTCCTCAAGTAACCGATGCAAAGCAAGATACCATCCCACCTACTCTAAAAGCTTTACTTACTGAGCTGGACATTCCACAGACCGAATGGCCGAAGGAGATGCTAAAGAGAGTAATCTTGATATTTGGAAGAATGCCTAGGAATGGATGGAAGCTCGCGTCTGACACTTTCTCAGAGAAATTCAAGCAAAATATATCTCTAACTGATTTCAAAAAGAGAGCATCAAATGGCATTACTAACTTAGCAGGAAATAAATGCTCCCAGATGAAGTTCAAAGAAGAGAGCGGAAAAAGAATCAAGACCCTGGAATCAATGTTTGACGATAAATCCTTGTACGACTCGAAGTTATATATGAAGGTGAAGAACTCGTTCTCATCCATATATAAAGAAATTAAAGATAAAAATATAATTGATGTTGAACGTACACCAAAAATAGCCACAGAATACGTCGACTACCAGGTCCTTGATCTTATCAACAAAACACTTGAAGAGTATCTATCATGTTGCGATATCCTTCCCATGTCAAAAATAGCC
>SBJO01000222.1:0-11200 GCA_015832245.1 Nosema granulosis
AACATGACTTACAGAATCTCTGTCGATTCGTAAAACATATGCTATAAGTTGCAAAGAAGCTTTCTGCATCCACAATTCCAAGATTTCTAAAATTTTTGTGTTTTTTTAATTTTGCTTGATAAAAGATTGTTCCCTTTCATAGATTATATTTTTTTTTGCATCCTTTCTATGTGCAAATGACTTCGTTTTTCGCTTTTCCGACTTTTTAAGTTTTGAACAACAATAAAAACAACCATTCATTTGTTTTTCTCTCATGTTTTCGACTATCTGTTTCAACTCTTGCCTTTCCAATTTTTGAAAATTCATTTTTAGGGGTATTTTTTTTTCAAAAAAATATTTATACTAAAAACGGGGGCAAGTCCTCCGCATGCTCCTAAAATGAGAGATGATGATAGAAGCGCTACACAGATTGCAGTAAATAGGATGGTTGAACGAAATATGTGGAGGAATGAACATCTCGATTATTTCATCTTTGGCAAAGTCTAATCGAATTCCTGCTCTTCTGCAGAACCTATATCCTATTTTCATCTCCGTTGTCATGTCGACCACCACAATATATTTGTCCGAGAATATTTTTCCTTTCAGCTTAAAACTAACTTTTGCCTTTCCTTTTACCTAAATTCCTGTTTCGTTTACCGCCCTATATTTTATCCTGCATTCCGCTGTGTTAGAGCAAACATACTTTGATATAACGAGATTCGTTGTTGATCCTATGTCAATCAGCATCTTTACACTCTGTGTTCCTACCGTGACTTCTAAAATAAGTTCGGGGTTGCCCATATAATTTATATTTGATAATCTTATGTACTGGTCAATAAATTTATTGTTGCTTATATCCTCTGGAGCATAAACCTCGTCGGTCTCCAACATCCTCACCTGTTTCTTATGTCCCATTCCCTTTTAAAATGTCCTGGTTTCTTGCAATAGTAGCAGACTGTATCCTGTCCCTTTACCTTACATATTTCCTCCATCGAAAGCTCGAAGGTTTTGTTATTTTCACCACCATCTCTTGCTCTTATGTTCCCCCTGTTGCTGCAATCCAACCCTTCACACGCATTGTACACATATTTCTCTAATATTCATTAGTAGCATTCCTCCTACGCATCCGGTAATCCATTTAAAACGAATGTAACCAACAGTTTCTTTCATAAAACGAGCGTTTCATAACTATCTATTAAATATTTTTTAAATTTAAAGTTTAATATAGTACAAAATTGTTAAATCATATTATTCAATTGTAAGATCTAAGATCCTTTATTTGTGTGTGTTTTACTTGGTTATGGACCGATTGTGTACATTAAAAAATTTAATACCCCCTAAAATGGTAGTTGTAATATGGGTCAGAGGTGGAAATAAACTAGATATGCCGGTTTTTAATGGCTATCTCTTTCACTTTTATAGATATCTAGATTTGGGAGTGCTAGCTGGAGATGTGCTTTTAAAGGGTGTAATGTACATGCCACTTCAAGGAAGACGGTACTATTGAGATTTCTAAACACCATGAACACACCCCAGACGAAAAGAAAGTGCTTAAACTTCAATGTTTCGACTATATAAGACTTTTTGTAAAGAAAATACGTTTGAAACTGGCCATAGATTATTTAACAAGGCGAAAAATAAATTGTCGACCTTTTATGAGTACAAAAAATCTTACTTACAAAACCTTCTTTCTTTTTCCTCTCTAAAAACCATGATTTTCAGGCTCAAGCGTGAGTACTATCCTTCATCTTGTGAGGAACTAATTGAGACCTTCACACCAGATATGTTTACTTTGCCAGATGGGGGAATATGCTATTACATCATGAAACCGGAGATAAAGCGATGGTAGTATTAGGTGACACCAGGTTTATCTCCAATTTTATATCACAAGATGGTCTTAAAATATATATGGATGGAACTTTTAAATCTGCGCCTAATTAATTTTACCAACTATACTTTATTTATGGAGAATTCAATTCTCAATGTTTTCCCTTGATGTATTGTTGCCTAAAAGACAAGACCGAAGATACGTATGATCATCTTTTTACGAAAATAAAAGAAGTCTTCAAGGAAAAAGATTTGGTTTTTTCCCCTTCCATTGTTCAAATTGATTTTGAATACGCAGCTTTCAACGCCATTAATTCTGCATTACCCCCTGCAATAAGAAAAGGATGTTTCTTTCACTTTGGGCAAGCGATTTGGAGAAAAGTCGTGGATCTTGATCTAAAACGGATGTATAATAATGACAGAAATTTTAGGGAATCCATAGGTATGATTACAGCTCTTGCTCTAATACCTTTGGCAAAAATAGATGAGGCGTGGGATCTGATCAAAAACTCTCTATCTAATACATCCCGTCAAATAACAGATATATTAGTCTACATAGAAGATGTTTGGTTATCAGACAACAGGTCTCTATTTGCCAGGGGAATATGGTCACAGAATGATGTAAGTAGAGGACGCACTTATAATTATGCTAAAGGTGTGCATTCTGCAATAAATAGCTCAGTTAATAAATCGCATCACAATTTCTTTGAAATTAAAAAGATACTAACAGAGTTACACATGTCAAATGTATTAGAATTTCTAAGACTCATTGGAGGTGGAGATCTTAAAGAAAGAAAAAATATATGTGGAACAAGACAAAAAAATAATCAACCTCACTGAACTATATAGATCTAATAGGATAAATCTTCTGAAGGGTCTTGCCAACGCGATTAAATTAAATATTTAAAAGTAATTTTTATAAATATAATGGTATTAAAATTTTTTAATGTACACAGATGACTGTACACAATCGGTCCGACACCGTTTTACTTTACTTTAAATATAAATACAGAAAGTTAAATAGTAGGCTGATAAGAAGATAACGTTATAAATTTTTAAAAATCCAATAAACGATTTAAAGTAAATTAAAAAAACAATACCAGACAGTATCGTTTTTCTGTAGAGACTGTAGTGTATGTTGGTACACTTCCCCTTTTCTTTTTTACCATAAAGTCAAATTAGAAAATAACTTTATAAAAAAAACTGAATAATAACCCAAAATGAAATCAATGCTCACATTCTTGTTTCTTATTAAAGCAGAAGAACTTTTGCAAGTAATAGACACTTTTTCTTACAATGATATAGAACTAGCTAAGAAAGATGTAAAAAAATTTGGAATTGCAAATATTAAATTGTATACCCTTGAAAACTTCTATTCAGATTCGCGATCCGCTCTCAACGCAACATATATATCTCAAAATTATCTAATAGATAAGATTGAGATCACTTATCATCTTCCTCTTGAGATATTAGATGACTCAGAAAAGATTTTTATTATTCAGTATGAAACAAATATAAAAAGCTTTTCGACCATCAGAAATTGGTTACGACATGATTCTATGTATTCAGAACAACATAGAAATTATGTTAAACGTTTGGTTTTTAGTGGTATGGATTATATTAAGAAATTAAAAGGAAAAGACCAGACTAAATTTAAAAAAGCACTTCAATCAGCATTGAAATCTTTTAGAAAATCTTTAAAAAAAAACGAAAAATTATATGAAACGTTGGATTTAATCGAGGAAGATTCTAAAAAAGAATATAAAATCTTTAAATCTTTGATTGGGCAACTTTTAGAAAAGAAACTTGCCAATACTGCTGATCTCATGAGAATTTTCTATAATAATATTATGGGCAATGATAAACAGTATGACGTTTATCCATTAGTAGATATAGTATTTAATTTCATTAATGCATATTTTAAGAAAAGATATCTTCCACTGAGATTGATTAATATCCAATTTGATACAAAAAAAATTAAATAATTTTTTTTAGTTTTTAAATTGACAGGATAATTTATATTTCAGAACATATCTAACATTTACATTTTAAAAAAATACTGAATCAATCATAGGACTGTAATAAACCCCGTATAGCTAATTTATTTTTAAATTTTTATCAAATAAGAGAAACAATATATTTTAACGCATTATATAGAGTCTTTTTCTAGTTAAACAGTAAGTTTTGTCAAAATTAAATGCTTTTGTGTTTTTGATTTTAAAACTGTGCTAATTTACATTTGCCTAATTGAAAATTTAAAAATAAATACACTTTATCGAATACATAACGATTGTTTTTATGATTCTTTCAACCAATTTAAGACGTTTTTATTGACAATTAAATATAATTAATAATCACAGTTAACTAAATTAACTTTAGTGTGATTTTTAAGGGTTCTCCATTTTCAGGGCTTTATATTTTTTAAAAAATTATACCCCAAAAAATGGAGAAAAGCAAAACAACAAAAATAAATAAAAACTTTCTTCATTATAGACATCAACTATTTACAGATATGGAAAAGTACAAGGAAATTCTTATAGACGAATGATTGGTCGAGAAGAGTGTAAACTGTTGCTTGTGTGGATCAAAGGCAAGATTTATTTTCTACAAACAAAATGGTAAAGAAAGGTTTGTGTACAAGTGTCAAAGGTTTGGATGTCAGAAGAAAACATATCTTTACCCAAAAAAAACAAAATACTATTTGTTGAATTTCTATTCATTCTTTACCTAATAATTATCAAGGCAAGTTATAACCAGGTCATACACATAATAGGTGTTTCAAGTAAAAAATAACAAGTTGCAAAAAGTCATTAAGGGCTGTGCTTCAAACCTAAATACAAGAAATTTGGTGATATTAGGGTCAGGTATAAAGGTAGGTAGAAGAGATTGTTCTTTTTAGAAAGGGAACAATAAGAAACTCAACCTCTGCTGATGACAACATCAAGGACATTGTATGGTTCTTGGGATTTTTGATAATGTTAATAAAGAGTGCTTCTATGTTACATGGATACCCAACAGGAAAAAGAAAAAAAAACACGTGAGGCATTGGAAGGAGTTGAGGTGTAGCGAGTAATGGACATCAAAGTTGTCCTCATGTAGTAAGAGAATTAGGATTTACACATAAGGTAGTAAACCATTCAGAAGGAACCCACTCAAGTATCATTGGAAATTTTTGGTTTTGAATGAAATCTGATATAAAAAAGCAACATGGTGTTTAAAAGATAAGATGTTGATATATGGCTTGAGGAATTTACATATGTCTGAAAAATCAAAAATCATTAGAAGTGTAAAAGAGGGTTTTTTATAGGGTAATAAAATATCTTTTTATTTATTTTTTAACCTTTCAACTACATTAAAAATGCGTCTTTTAATAAATTTCATGGCCCCTACCGCTATAGCCCTTATAATATTATAATAGATAAGCATTGATTTTTGAGAGGATTTTTTTAAAAAATATACACAGTGTACCCCCACCAAACAACGCTAATCAAGTATTCCTGATTTTTTTTGTCCGATATAAAAAAAACACTGTTATATTTAATAATTTACTTTTAAAGTTTTTTAATAAAATCCAGTTTCGTTAAGTTACATTTATTTCTTTTATTTTCATAATATTATTTACACTGATATAGAGGTTCTAAACTTTTAGGATCTTATCCAATATAATATTCTTCGAGCTTTGACAGAACTTATTTTGACTCTAAATGTGTTATTGTGAGTCGTTCTCCTTTGTTTGAAAAGCTTTTTTCTTCATCTTCAATTTCATCAAAATATGTGACAGGGTTATCGTCATAGAGATTTTGTTCTTCATTATGTCCATTTATATCTATGAGAGCATTTTTTAGTGCTTAATTATAACAATTTACAATGGTCTAAGAATAAACATAATGCCAAAATTCAAGACATATTTTCACGCCTACCATTTTAGCCTCTGAATATGACGTATTCAAATCCGATTCTAGTTTCAAATTCAATATTTCATTTAATTTCTTTTTGTAATATGATTTGAAGGATTTTATAATTGCCTGATCACATGGTTGTATTTTAGATCTCAAACCAGGGAGAAAATAAAATAGCTATATATTTGAATACTCTACATCTACTAGATCACGGGTGCATTACCCAATGTCAATAAGATATTTCGTTCTCAACCTTCATTTTTCATTCAAATCGCTTAGCTATCTGTTAAATATTTCCAAATTCATACAGGCTTTTCGATTATAAACTTGTTAAATTTAGATTCTTAACCCTTGGGGGACTTAAACCTCCTTATTAGAAGAGGATTCAATTTTCCTCTGTTCTGCTCACACAAAATAAAAGAGTCACCCGTTCTTTGCTGAATTTTCCACTAATCTGTTTTTCATTTATATTACAAAGATTTTTCAAAGGTGTAGATTTGTAATAAAGACCCGTTTCATAACAATAATAAACAACTTTCGGTCTATATTAGTCGTATTTTGTTTATAAACATCTTTGAATTGCTTTTTCTTTCATTTTTAGGAGTTAAATTTTATTTTTCTTTGTCTGCTTTAAAAGAAATAAGAATTCTGTTATGGCGAATCAATAAAGACAATATAAAATTTCAAAAATGTTCAATTTTTAAAAAAAAAACGTTTTATTCGATAAAATGCATGATTCCGTTATAAGGAGGATATACTGTATCTGTAATTTTCTGCTAAAATCCATTTTAGAATTGTAAATGATTCTGATTTTTTTTTTCATCTACCATTAATAAATTAGACACAAAACGGTTTACTACTGAGAGCATTTTCGAATCCTAAGACGATTTGAATATGGCGTTTTATTTTCGAATAAACAGTTTTCCGGTCGTAATATAAAAAAATGTTAGGGATATATGTGTATTAAGACTATAAATACTTAAATTGTCTGTAATTTCTTTTTTTTTAAATTCTCTTTACTTTCATGTTAAGCGACTGATAAATATTAAATATATTTAAAAATAAAATGCAGCATGATATGATACAGTCCATGACAGTAGAGATGTTCAAATTTATGAAAGTAACATGTCACTTGGCCGAAAAATCTCTTTCTTAAACACACATGTTAAAGAATGTACCTAGCAAAATAACTACAACAAGCTAATAAAAAATAAATTATCTCTTAATATATCAATTAGAACATTCCAGAGGCCATTAATAGATTCTCCTGATAAACAAAGGCGTAAAGTTTCAAGAAAATCACCTCTAATAAGCAAAGAAAAAAAAATTAGAATTTGAAAAAGATATGTATAATATAGGGCAAAAATGGAAGAGCGTATTTTTTTATGACAAGAAAAAGTACAATCTAGATGGTCCTAATGACTAAAAATTACTTTAATGACATTAATAAACATCCCTTTTATTTATCAAAGAAAGCGTTTGTTTCGGGAGGTGTTATGGTTTGGGCAGCGTTTCTAAGAGAGATAAGACAGAATTATATTTGAGTAGAATACTATGAAATCAGATAAGCATATTTATTGTATTTAATGAACACATTATCCTGTTGTAAGTACTTTAGGAGGCGAAGACTAAGAATTTCAACAGGAAATGCTAGGCCGCTATCTTTGATATAACTCGAGAGTTTTTCGAGCTGTCTAATTTAAATGTATTGATTGGCCTGCATATAGTCCAGATATTAACCCAATCGAAAACCTATAGGGTAAACTTACAAGGATGGTTTTTGTGGGGTTTATACAATTCTCTCTAATAGTGAGCTAAATGTGTCCTATACAAAAGTCTGGTGCAAGTATTTTCAGAAACATGTTATAAAATAATCTAGCTGTCTATGGGTAGGAGATTAAAAGAAGCAATAGAGAACTCGGGAGTTATACGATCTATTAACACTTTTTTTTTAAACTGCCGTAACATTATGTCGCGCACAAAACCATATATTTTTATAAAAACAATAAAATAGGTTGAACTGTGTGTTAAGATATGCAGGAAAAATAAGTTATAATACTTATAATGATATTCAAATACGTTAAGGTTTTTTTTTGTGATTCATATTACACCACATGATTTTTATAAAAAAATGGGGATACGTAACATAATGTCGAAGACTGTGTTTAAAAAATAGAACTACTTGAATATATAAAACTGATATTCTCTACAGTATTTTCAACGGTTATATTTTCATGTAAAGTTAAATCTTGGTCAAAAAAACGTATTTAATATTAATACTCGAATTTTTACATAGAAAATGCTTTATTAAAACCATATTTCACATATTTTTTTATTTAAGGTGTTCATGATCTTCTATTGAAATTTAAGGCTATATAAATTAATTTTTTTTAATCTAACTTTTTTCAAATAATTAGTAATTATTATTTTTTAAATTATTATTTTTTTAATTATTATTTTTTTTAATTATTTTTTTTAATTATTATTTTTTTTAGTTCGTTTTTTTTCAATCTAATTTTTTGAATTATTTTATAAAAGGCAGCATAGCATGCATGCATTTAGGTACAAAACAGGAAATACATTGGCAATATCATTTTTCTTTGCAATTTTATAATAAGACTAGCTTTAAAAAATATTGAAAAGCAATTAATTAAATTTGCTGATACAAAAATGGTCTATAATTAACAAATTTATATAAATTTTCTAATTATAATTTTTATTACCGTAAGAGCAATTTTTGTACGGGTCTATTAAACAATAAATAACTTTTCTTAATCAATTGTAAAAGCAAGCGTGCCCTTTTCAGAAGTGTATTAGTCACACTACCTTGTGTCAAATCTTTACGATTGATGACCTTGCCTATGTTCAATAGATATACTCTCTGAAGTATTTTTTAAATTTCAGAATCAATATACGTTTTTTTACTTGTTTAAAGGTTGAGATTACTTATCTGTTTTTCGTGGTAAGGCGTCAAAAACACACACTCTTCATAACATAAGGTATTGTTATTGATATTATTTTATACATTTTCCTAACCTAGTAGGCAAGAATGCCATACTTCCAAGTTTTTGTAAGTTCAACCGCCTGCAGCTTTTCAAGAGAGGTGATTCGGACTTCAATAATAGAATTTTTCTTGACTTTATAGTACACGAATATGTTTTGTCTTGTCAAATTGAGGTTAAATAATGTCACTACTATTAGTTTTTTGTATGTAAGTAATTTTAATAAAAAAATTGATTTAATTTAAATGTACCCAAAATATGAATTTTACTATTATAATTACCAGCTTGTTTCAGTTTATTTATTCTTACAAAGCTATGTTACTATGTAAAGACATGATTAATCTAGAAGCATTGAATTTAAAACCGATTCCAGAGGATATAAAAATTACTCGCTTTTGTGTCGTGCAATTTTCTCTTTTTTCGTCCACGACGAAAAAATGGCACTTCAAGCCAATACTTAAACAAGAAAGAAAAGACAATAATATAATTATCGAATATTTATTAGATCCTAAAATTGAGTCTTCTATGGATATTTGTCGTGTCATAAATTACAAAACTAACAAAGATGAATTTCCAGAATTCTATAACTTCTTCAGTTTCAGTATCATTTCGCCAGAAACTTTGCATCTATACAAACAAAAGATGTTCGAAATTGGTTTTAACAAACTTAAATCATTAACTGATGATGTGCCTGACGTAGATACAAGTGATATTAAGTCTCCTAAACTCAGAGAATTAATGAATTTATACAAACAAAACAATGGTTTGCAAAAACAACACTTTGAAGACATTATTGATGTAAACGAAAGACTGAATACTCTTTATGAACTTTATAGTATTCTTCACAATGCTGTGAAATCAAATAAAATATCTATAGGACAACTGAGAGAGATGGAGAGTATGTTAAAGACGGAAAAGGTTTTAAGTATCAACAAGTTAAAAAAATTACAAATTTTAAAACTGTACGACGATAATAATGATATATTTAAGACGATTGAATTTGAAAAAGATGTTCAGTACATCAAAAAAGAAGATTTTGAAGATAAACCATTTAAAATGGCTAAGTTATTTAAAGGATATGAAGATGATATAGGTGAAGACATTACAGAGGAATTAAAGTCGATTTAATATTCATTTAAGAAATAATAATTTTTATTTCATGTACACATCTTTGACTTGTATAAACATTGATATCATAATAAAGACTAATTGTGTTAGAATAGTCATTTTATATTCTGAAATGTCTCGATTATCAAATAAATCTCCATTTATCGTAGCAAATCCCCAATCTTTATCACAAATCACTTCCAGCCCTACGAGAAAACAAGTAGACCCGACAATACTATAAAACAAAGAATAAATAAGCGCTTTAGCGTATGATACTATTTTATAAGTTACTACAACAGCAATAATCACAATGATGTGAATTGAGGCAAATGAAAAATTTTTTAGGTAGATTGCTTTTAAAGAGTCAAAGAATTTAGAAGCCAAGTAGGCTACATATAGAAACATAGACATGTCGATAATAGATATAAGTAGGTAGGAGACGATAAGAAATACACAAAGGGTTATATAGGAATAATTATGCCCAAATTCTAGAACCTTTAGTAGATAGCTGTATATTTTACTCATTACAGTATCTACTACACGCCCATCTTCTTTTGATCTTTTAATTAAATACAAAACAGCATCTTCGTAGAATATTGTAAAGATAAGACCAAGAATGATAGTTAAAGAAATAACTTTATAAGAAGCTCCTTTAAACATTATCAGACACGAAAGCAAGATACAAACTGCACAAGTCAATACAGAATTTCTAAGCATGTTTGAGTATCTTGTTAACATGTGGTCTAAAACAAAACCATCACATCGTACATTCCCTACAAATAGATAAAAGATCATTAAGGATGAAAAATAAACAGATATAAATAAAAGGAGATATATAAATGGAACATAAAACTATCGAACTTATAAAACACTAAACAGATATAAATAAAAGGAGATATATAAATGGAACATAAAACTATCGAACTTATAAAACACTAAACAGATATAAATAAAAGGAGATATATAAATGGAACATAAAACTATCGAACTTATAAAACACTTACATTTAGAGAATCTAATTATGATTTCACATGCATTAAGTATATTCTCTGGTTACTTATAATTTTTTTCAGACTGTATACAATGTATATTACTAATTTTGCAAGCAAAAAGTACACACCACACACCTCCTTGTAAATAAAACATTAACGGCTTATAAAAACAACAACAATTTATATTATAAACATTTTATTATTTACACAGTTTTTAGAATTTTTATATAAGAAAAAATTTACGTTCATTATGAAAATTATTTTAAATAATCTTGAAAGAGAAGAATTTTTGAACTATATTAGAGAAAAGTAATATCCCGCACTACTAGTAACAAAATCCATGAAGAAGGTCTTTAAAAGAACAGCTGAAAATTTATAGTCTGTAATTCAAGCA
>SBJO01000223.1:0-11138 GCA_015832245.1 Nosema granulosis
TAATATTACTTTTTATGCACCACTAATATTACTTTTTATGCAATCTACTATAAATATTTTTAATGATCCTCATCCCAGTGTTGGTTCATCTGAGGTTTAATATTAAGCTTAGGAGGGATTCCTACCAGGTAGTCCTCAATTTCGTACATAGTTCCTACAAACTCCAAGGCGTAGCAGATAGCTCTAGATTTGGTTGAGAATATTTCCAAGCCTGGAGATCTTTTAAAAGATTCAAAGCCTTTAAAGCTGTTTGCTATGCTTTCGTAGACCAAGTGTTTCTCCAAAGAATCCTCTCCTTCTCCTTCTGAGTACATTCTCAGACAGTCTCCAGCCTTATTCTCAAAAATCTCACAGAGCTTCTTTTCGAAGTCTTCAGAGCAAACTTTTATATTCTTCTCATTCTGATTCTTCACATTCTTCTGGAGAGCTACCAAAGCTTTGTTGATCGATCTTTCTAGCTCATCTAATTTGTACTCCAAAGGATGCTTAAGAACAATTGTACAGACAGTGTTGTTGTCTGAGATAAATTTAGTATACTTTTTGTTGCCTTCTGAGACCACAGAGATTCTACTGGCTCTACCTGTAGTAGTAGAAGTAAATTCCTGAGATATGCTTCCTCCAAGGAGTTCTCTAAGTCTTCTAAGATCATGCTTACTAAGAACCTTAAAAACTAGTTTGTTAGCTTTATCTAAGAGATCTAAATAGATGTCGTTGATTCTCCCAGAGAATATAATTACTTCTGAGGATATTTCTTCCACCTTCTTCTTCATTCTCAGGACTTCTTCTGCTGAGAAACTACTCAGTTGGTCTGCTGACTCCATCTGAATGGTACTCTTTAGCTCTCCGCGGGGAATATCAATAGACGTATTGAAGATAGAAGTAGAACAGTCCTCCTTCTCCTTCACCAGTCCTTCTGGTTCTCTCTCGAATACCATTCCTCTTACTACATAGCTCTCTTCTAGAGAACCACTGGCTATCTTACAAATACGAATCTTCTCAGTACTGAACGATTGAACTTCCAGGATGCTCTCTAGCACCAGCTTCCTGCCAACAGGTTCCTTAATAAGAGAGTCCAGGACTCCTGCTATATCTCCTGTATCTCTACTAAGATCCAAACTATCAATTTCCTCTGATACTTCTCTAATTAGATTTGATAGCACTGTAGCCTTTACTCCCTTGTCTAATATCTTAATAGTCTCTTCTATTAGGAATCCTACTAGGATCATAAAGAACTTGGAAGAATCTCCCATACTCTCTAGCTTCTTCACATAGTCTCCCAGCAACTTAACCAGAGGATGGTTGATCTTGATATTGTCTAGAATCACTGCTGGGGTTTGTGTAAGCTTGTAGGTATTGTAGTCTGTTCGTATCAACTTAGTAAGCCTGGAGGACCCATACATCTTTTTAATGAGATTGACCACTGGTGTAATCTTGCTAATAGCTGTGGTGAATCTAGCTTTCTCTTCAGTTTGGGATTTAGAAATTAATCCTGGGTGTTGAGCATTTGGTATTTCCATTTGTGGGGTAAAAAATTGTGCATATAATTTATGTATAATAAAAAATTGTGCTTATAATTTGTGTATAATAAAAAAATGTTCATATAATTTGTGTATAATAAAAAATTGTGCTTATAATTTGTGTATAATAAAAAATTGTGCTTATAATTTTTTACCCCAATACAAATTTTTATCACCACACTTTACACTTTACAAATTATTTTAAATTTTTTACCCCACAAAATGGTAAGTAAAAATATAATTCAGAATTTTGATCCAGCTTTCCCAACAGAAGACCAAATCAGAAGAACTCACAAAACAAGAAGATTATACGTAGAACCCACCGGCTACTTTATGCAAGTAAAGTGTGGAGGATGCAAAGATATTACTTTATGCTACAGCCACAGCCAGAGGAACATGGAATGTAAAGGATGTGGAGAGACCATTCTGAAAGCAACAGGTGGAAAGGCCCAACTAACAGGAGAATGTGCTTTTAAGAAAGTAGAATATAAGTTTGAGTAGAGAAATTAAAATAATTTAAAAAAGTAGTAGGGTTAGTAATATTTATGCGCATGAATATTCTAAAAAAATTATATTTAATATTTATGCGCATGAATATTCTAAAATTTTATAGATGTTTATGTAGTTAATTAAACTTACAATATTTTAAAGGTTAACATACTGTATGCGCATAAATACAGTAATATTTTCTATATAAAGGTTTTCAAAAAATAACAGCATGAATTACACGTGGAGGATTCTAAAATATTCAAAGATCATCCAGAACAATCTAGATACTTTATCTTACTGCAATAAACCACTAGACCCCATCAGCCAGACTATCACACATTCCCAATACGATACACAAGAGATCCACAAAGAGAGGTGGCTTCATATTTATTCCCAAGCGAATAAGTTATTAGAAGTATCAGTAACTGCTACTTCTATGGAGATAAGATTACTGGTTCATTCACCTCCCAATATCGAGGTTACAGTACTGGAGCATCTCAATCTAAATGATAGAGTAGCTATGTGTATAAAACAAAGAGTACTAGGATGTAAATTTACAGAGAGCTTAAGAAAGTTCCAAATTACTTTTTTCAATACACAAGAAGTGAATATATTTATGGATAAATTTAATGAGATGTTTAGCATAAAAAAAATAACCAAGCATGAAAAAGAAGACGTAAAAGAAGAATTCTTGAAGAAGTTTTTCAAAATGATAGGAGAAGTGAAAGAAGTAGGAGAGTTCAAAACAAAAAAGAGTAGAAGCAAAATTATAGAAGAATTTCTAAAATTGGTACAATAGAAGAAATAATTTATTATTTTATTACTATTTACTAAATATAAAGTGAATTTGCAAATACTATGTCTCTTTTTATGCTAAGGATCCCATTGGAAAACATATTCTCTAGTTCCACATTACCAATGACTCTAGCAGCATTACTGAGCTGTTTGAGAAGCTCTTCCAGTCTTTTAAAGGTTCTGATAATTGAACCTTCGAAAACTTCTGTGTTCTCACAAATTTGAATGAAAGTTTTCCCATCCACCCACATTCTTACAACATCCATAAGCTCGTAGGAGAATCTCCTGAGGTACTTCTTGGGAGAGGATACTAAGTTGAACTGCTTAAGAGTCCCACAGACAGTGTTTACAGAGTGTTCTATCAGGGAATACAATCTCTTGTTCTCTTCAGAGAGAGAATAGTCATCATCATTCCACTCTTCGAATACCAAACATGAAAGTAGAGGAACAAACTCATTGACTGCAAGCTTGGTAAAATCTCCATTGAAGAGCATCTCAGTAAGAACAAGCTCATCCCCAGTGGAGATCTCACAGGCCAGTCTTCCTTTTACAAGGACTGTAGTATCATCACAGTACTCCAAAGCCTTAAGAACCTTTATCATTTTCTTGCATTCGTCCATGTGATAGACATCTAGAAGCTTAGACATGCTCTCAAACTTCTTAGAATAAGCATCCTTAAGAATCTCATTCCTAATAAAATCCTCAACATCTTTAGTAGCATTGGTAGGAGTAGTAGGAGAATCTTTTTCTATATTCTTAGAAACAAGCTCTTCTACATCTAAATCTGTACTTACAATTTCTCCTTCGACGAAATCTTTAGAACAATCTGACAAACAAAATACAAAAGATTTCTTACAAAGAAAACAGAAATTATCAAAATTATTCGTAGTGTCCTGCTTAGTATCACTTTGTTTAGAGTCAATTTTAGGAAAATTCTTTAGAATATCACTTTGTTTAGAGTCAATTTTAGGAAAATTCTTTAGAATATCACTTTGTTTATATTCAATTTTAGGAAAATTCTTTAGAAATACTTTGAAATTCAATTTAGCTCTGATATCATAGACTTCTTCTACGTATTTAGGGTCTACTTCTATTTTTAGGATATTCTTAGCTGTTAGGATGTAGACTCCTATTCTATCTTCGTAGACTCCTTCTACTATACAATTCTTGAGACTCAAGCTAGCTCCAAATCTTGGGATTATTAAATCTACCACTCTCCCCTTCTTTAGAAATGGTCTAAAAAAGCCTACCAGCTTCTCACATCTTTCTAATCTCTCCTGTTCTCTCCTCTGCAGGCTTTGTACCAGCAGATTGCTAGGGAGATTTTTAATCTGCTCGTACATCTCGAAGAGCTCTGCTTCTTGGGCCTTCCCTTGCTTGAAAGCTTGGAAGTGGTGGAAAGATCTACTAATTAGATACAGTGGGTCTAGTCCTTCTACCCTCATCAGATTCAGAATCATATTGTAGGTCAGTCTAAAAGCTGATATTAGATTGTCTTTAGTACACGAAAATAGCTCTTTTACCTCTTTGTATGTCATCACATCTCCAACCAGACTTACAACTATACCCATCTTATCTATTCCTCGTCTCCCTGCTCTCCCACTCATTTGGATATATTCAGCACTGCTTAGGGGTCTATTTCGTATACCATCGAACTTCTTTAGTCCCACAAACACAACACTCTTGGCTGGCATATTCAGCCCAATAGAAAATGTCTCTGTAGCAAAGAGAACCTTCAGGTATCCTTCTTGGAATAGGATTTCTACTATCTCTTTCACTATTGGGAGCAATCCTGAATGGTGGATTCCTATTCCTCGTGTAAGCAGTGGAAGAATATTCTGGATAATGGGAATCTCTCGATCTTCTTTTCTCAGTCCTTCTATAGCGTTGTTGAAGACTGTCCGTACTACTTTCTTCTCCTCTTCCTTCAGGAAATCTTTCTCTAGACGCATTGCAAAATACTCACAGTCCTTCCTTCGGAAAGAAAAAACTACTGCTGGTAGAGAGAGCTCATCTATCACTGCCATCATATCTTTCTCATTGATTCTCTGCTTCTTTACTGTCTTCATAGCCCGGTGGAAATTGTCTTTGTGGAATTCATTGTCTTTGATTTTGTAGAGTTTGTTGGTTCTAAAATAATGCACCAGTGGTGTAATTCTCTTCTCTGTGTACACAACATGTACAATCTGCTTCTGGATGTACGAAATCCACTCTGCAAATTCCAAAGCATTGGGGATGGTGGCACTGAGGAACACCATCCTTACGTGGGATGGCACTAGAATAATGGTCTCCTCCCACACTACCCCCCTCTCTCTATCTCTCATATAGTGGATCTCATCGAATATAATCCAGTGGATCTCTCGGATTACCTCACTTCCTCTATAAAGCATATTCCTCAGAATCTCAGTGGTCATCACCAAGCAACTGGCTGTGGGATTGATTGTAACATCTCCTGTCATCAGGCCTACATCGTGGAACTCCTCGAGAAGCTCTCTGTACTTCTGGTTGCTTAGAGCTTTGATTGGTGATGTGTAGACTACTCTCTGGTTATTCCGGAGACTCATAGCAATCGCATACTCTGCCACTACTGTCTTCCCAGAACTTGTGTGTGCACTCACCAGAACAGATTCGTCTCTCTCTAAACAGCATAAACTAATCTTCTGGAAAACATCTAGTTCAAAATTGTACTTCTTGGCTGTGAACTCTTGGAATTCCTCGGGGATATTCGTATACTCCTTATCTAAAGGAATGGCAGCTTCGTGTCTCGTTCCACTTCTTTCAAACTTATCTACTGTCTTGGATTTGTTGTCTTGTTTAATAGGAGCATTTATTGATTTCAAAGTGGTTAAATCTTCTAAAATATCCAAATGTGCTTGATTCATTTAAGGGGTGGTCAAAAATGTAGAAAAAAGTTATGCAATGTAGGAAAAAGTTATCAGTAATAATTGAACAAAAACTAGAAAAAAGTTATCAGTAATAATTGAACGAAAACTAGAAAAAAGTTATCAGTTATTATTTTATTGTTATTAGTAATAATTTCAAGTTATCAGTAATAATTTTAAGTTATTAGTAATAGTTTAAAGTTATCAGTAATAAGTTTAAAGATATCAAATTTTTCTACTTTTTTTGCCAACTTATTCTACATAAGTTGCTCTACCTTTTTTGAACTTATTTTTATTTTTTTTACTATTTTTTTATTTTCTTTGCATAATCCTTCAATGCCACTTGAAAAAATAGAAGTAGACAATTTCAAATCATACGCAGGAATCCACACAATAGGACCATTCGATAAATTCACCTGTGTAGTTGGGCCAAATGGTTCTGGGAAATCCAATATCATGGATGCCATAGCTTTTGCTTTGGGATTTGCTAGTACCAATATGAGGACCTCTACTTGTGCAAACTTGATCCACAATGGTTGCTCGTACGCATCAGTAAAACTGTTTATTGATACTCACACTTTCAGGAGACACGTCGTGAGCAGTGGGAGAAGTACTTATTTCTTAGATTCAAAATTGGTGTCTTTCGAGGAATACACTAAAGAACTATCAAAGTTGGGGTTGGATCTCAAGCTGAGGAATTTCATGGTCTTCCAAGGGGACATCCACGAGATGGCAAATAAGACCCCCAAGGAGCTCTGTGAGTATTTTGAGCAGTTGTCCGGGAGCATTGAGTATAAAAAGAAGTATGATGAATTAGCACAGGCTTTGAATAAAGATCTAGCACAGTGTGGGCTGTTGTACGAACACAAGAAGAGAGTACTGATGGAAATGAAGGAAGAAAGGGATGAGAAGAAGCAGGTTGAGCTGTTTCAAAATAGTCTTAAAGAAAAGGCAAGTCTCGAGAAACAAATTCTTAATTTGGAAATTAGAAAACTGAGAGAACAGCTGAGGGAGACTGAAGTAAATTTGAGTAAAGAAACAGGCTTGCAGAAGGAAACAGGTTTGGTAGATGAGGTTTTGAAGAAGAAAGAAGAAGTAACTACTGCAAGAAGAGAGTATTCAGCCTTAGAGCAAGGTCTACAAGATTTGAAAATGAGAAAGATGGAGCAAATTAGGCAGCTGGCTGCAATCTACAAGAGCAAAGATAGAAGAAATATTAAGAAAAAAGAAATCTACGAACAAATTGAAGAAAACCAAAAAACCTTAAAAGAGCTCAAAGAGTGTTTGAAGAAAGGAGAAGAAGAGTTGGAGAGATTAGAAGAATCCTACAGTTCTGTTAAGGTGGATTTGAGTAAAGAGAAAGAAGATCTATATTTGGAGAAGACCAAGGCCCTCCGAGGAGAGCTAGCCAGGCTCAATCTCAAGAAAATCCAGAGAGAAAAAGAAATAAACAGGCAAAATAAAAAAAAGAAGGAACAAGAAAAAGAACAACAAAGAGCACGCCTTTTAGAAAAGAATGTAGAAGCTTTAAAGAAGAATATTAATGAGCTCAAATCCAAAATGGGAGAAGATTTGAAGAGATACGAGGATTTAGAGAAGAGAGAAGAAGAAGCCAACAAGAAAGTGTACGAGACTGTTTCAGCACTGTTGAAGATTAGAGCTTATAAGAAGATCAATATTAAGAGAGAGACCACGAGAAGTGTTGTGAGTACCCTCCGAGGAATATTCCCAGGAGTCCATGGGCTACTAGTAGATTTAATAAGACCAGTCCAGAAGAAGTACTATGGACCCATCCACACCATTCTACAGGCCTATGAGTATGCAGTAGTGGTAGACTCAGATACTACGGCCCTGGCTTGTATGGGCTATATCAAAGAGAAGAAGCTGTGCAAGCTTACTTTCCTACCTCTGAGGACTCTCAAAGGTTCAAAATCTTCTAGGTGCTTAGAAGCAGACTATCGATCAGCCTTGCTTTGTGTATCTTTTGAGGAGCAGTTTACGAAGGCTGTAGAGGTAGCCCTGGGAGACAGCATCATTGCAGATACTAAAGAAGTGGCTATGGAGCTAGTGTACCAGAAGGGGATCAAGAACAATGTGTGTACTTTAGAGAGTTTCTATATTCGATCTCAGGGAAGAATAATTTCCAAGAGCCAAGAAGAGAATGAAGAAGAGAACAATTTCAGTAGGTTGGTAGAAGAGAGGAAGAATTTACTTAAAGAGATAAAAAGAATCCAAGAAGAGAAATCTAAAATGAGTAAAATAGAAATAATAAAAGAAAGAATAAAAGTTTACGAAGAGAAAATAAAAAAAGATGAAGAAGAAATTGGTAGAATTGAGAATAGTAAAGTTAGTAGAATTGATAATGAAAATTTAGATGTTAGTAGAATTGATAATGAAAATTTAGAGGTTAGTAGAATTGATAATGAAAATTTAGATGTTAGTAGAATTGATAATGAAAAAATATTTATTGAAAATGAAATGAAGAAAATTGGAGAATCCATTTTTGGGTCTAGAGATTTCTCTTACGAGAGAGAAAAAGAATTCTGTAGAATTAAAGAGAAATTGGTCTTGAAGAATAAACAAACTAGGGAAGAAATTGAAGAGGTAGAGAACCTGATTGAAGATCTCAAGAAGGAGAAATTTACTGAGAAGCCTGTAGAAAATCTGGATCCCAAGATAGAAAATGAGATTAGAAGGATGGATTTCTTAGTAGAGCAGAAGAAAATAGACTTAGAAGACCAGCAGAGAGAATTAGAAGAAATAAACTTGAAGTACAAAGAGTATTGTAGAGAAAGAAAAGAGATCCACAAAAAGTATCTAAATTTAGAATCCTTAAAAACAAGATTAGAAGAAGAAATAGAGGAAAAAAAGAGATTTGCAATGTTAGAGGAGATAGAAGTAGAAGATAATGCAGAAGATAAGGCCAATTTAAATGAACTCAAAGTTAGGTTAGAATTGGTTAATAAAAGAATTAATGATTTGGTTCCTACTACTAAGGCTGGGAAGAAGACTGTAGACTACTCTAAAATCCTTAAAGACTATGAAGATGCCAAGAATAAAGCTTTGGAATCTAGAAAGGCTATGAATGATATCAAAAGACTTAGACTGCAAGCTTTCATGGGATGCTTCGAGAAAGTCAGTGGAGAGATTGGGAAAATCTACCAAGAAATATCCCACAGCGAGAAAACCCGGGGGAATGCTTACTTAGTCCTAGATAACCCTGTAGAACCTTATTTGGATGGTGTAAGATTCCACATAATGCCCCCTTCTAAGAGATTCAGAGAGATAGCCTACCTCTCTGGGGGAGAGAAAAGCATGGGAATCTTGGCTTTAATGTTTGCTATCAACCACTTCAGACCTGTTCCTTTCTTTGTCCTGGACGAGTTTGACAGTGCCTTGGATAAAACCAATGTAGGTAGGATGGTGGATTTCTTTGTAAGATCCCAATCCCAGTTCTTGGTAATTAGCCTGAAACCAATTCTATTCCAACACTCTGATAGTCTTATAGGGGTATATAAAGATACCAATAGCCATATCCTTACTTATAGGATGTAACTATTAAAAATAGTATAAAATAGTATAAAAATGATATAAAAATAATAAATATTCTAATAGTATAAAAATATTCTAATAGTATAAATAAATAGTATAAAATAGATAAATATTCTAATAGTATAAATAAATAGTATAAAATAGATAAATATTCTAATAGTATAAATAAATAGTATAAAAACAGTCTAATAGTAAAAAATATTCTAATAGTATAATATAAAAATATTCTAATAGTATAATATAAAAATATTCTAATAGTAAAAAATAGATAAATAGTGTCTAATAGTATGACGTATCTTTACTTATAGTAGTAACTATTAAATAATTCTTAAAAAAATAACTATATAACTATACCCTTACTTATAGTATAAAAATATTTGTAACCTAGGAGTTCGAGAGAATTTAAAATCTTCACACAAAATTTTATTCAGGAAAAAATCATTTTCAGCCTCATCAACTTTCTCAAAAAAATATACCAGACTAGTAAAAACATAATAAATATTGTCAAGAGATAAATTTAAATCGCTATTAATAAAAGAATAAGAATAATTTTTATAATTTATTTAAGTTTGTTTTTACTCTCCAGATTCTTCCAGAAATTAATCATATCTTTGAAATTAAACATCCTAGAAATAGAAGTTTCAATTGGTTCTGTAATAATTTCTGAGAGAGAGCTAGTTTCTATATCAGGTGGAATCGAATTTATTTGTTTTTGGATTTCTAATAACCGCTGTTTGTCTTCAGTTTCTTTATTAGGTGGGTCAATTGAATTTCTAGTAATAGATGTTTCAATTGGTTCTGAGAGAGAGCTAGTTTCTATATCAGGTGGAATCGAATTTATTTGTTTTTGGATTTCTAATAACCGCTGTTTGTCTTCAATTTCTTTATTAGGTGGGTCAATTGAATTTATAGAAATAGAAGTTTCAATTGGTTCTGTAAATATTTCTGAGAGAGAGCTAGTTTCTATATCAGGTGGTGTAATTGTGTCTATCTTATCAATAATTGTTGATAACCGCTGTTTATCTTTAGTTTCTTTATTAGGTGTGATAGAAGGAGAATAAACAGTGGGAGAAGTATTTAACACTACTTTTTTGGGTTTAATGGTGTTCTTTGTGGTGGGTTTACCTTTGTTTTTGTTTGCTTTATGGACTACTTTTTTAGGGTTTCTCTTTTTATTTATTTGCTTTGTTTTTTTCTCCTTTGTTGATTTCAAAGTCATTATTGATTGTTGTTTTTTCTCTTCTGCTTCCTTCATTAGATCCAGAATGTAGGACTCCTGAACCCAACAACAGCAGGAACCATCCTCCTCGATCCAAGGGACATATCTATCTCTTGGATCAGGTCCTTCTGTGTTGAGCCAGTACTCGTCATCTACGTCTCTGGGTAAAGTTTCTCTGTACTCTTCTCCATCATAGTAAGTCATTTGTTTACTATACAAACTTTTTATTTATAGTAAACAAATAAAAAATGATAACGATATTTTGCTTTACAATCATTATAAGCTTTAAAGATCATCAAAATTATATTAACATACAGTAGTAGTTGTTTTTTTAGACTTTTTTAAAAAAAACAGCTTGTAAAAAGACGGTGATATAAATAGTCAAAAAGGACACATAAATTTGAAAATATTGTAGTTAAATAAATAAAATATCCTTTAATGCAACTAAAAGAAAAAAAAATGAGTCAGTCAGACAGCGAACAATAGCTCCAGCTTAGAGCTTAGTTGTAAAACCATGGCATTTAGGTGGAATACAGATAAGAGAAATATTAACCAAGAAATGTATTTTTTTTCCTCGTCTCAGGGTGGGGAAATCCCTCATGGAGAACCTTGGGGTCTTGGCGAGATACCTCAACCCCTTGGATACTGTGAGACTCCTACTCACTAAAACCCCACCCTGTGACT
>SBJO01000224.1:0-11114 GCA_015832245.1 Nosema granulosis
TAACTATGGTTTGCAGTAAATGCTCATATTCTGGGTGTTGGTTACACAAAACATGTTTAATTAAAATAGGGATCTATTTATATTTTTCAAGTGATAAATAAAATCATCAGATCAATGAGAGGTTTGACATTTAATTAAAGAAATGTCCGATACACTTCATGTAAGATTACTTAGTCTACTGTCAACACTCTCCCCTTTTTTAAAAAAAACTCCTTCAAATGTTTCTTATTTGCTAAAATGATTCTCCCATCTTTAAGTTTCACCCTATAAGAGTCAAACCATTTCCCAACAATTATTCCCTCTTGCACCCATTTTGGTGCTAATTTATCCGTTGTTGAACTAATTCTCTTGTACCATACATAATCACCCTCCTTGAAATCCTTTTTTAAATCGTTGTTCCTTTCTCTATGATATGACTTTTTATATTTCTCCACATAATTGTGTATTTTAGTTTCAAAGAAATCTTTAGGTAGTGTCTTTTCCAGTTCTTCTTGTTTATCCATCGTCGTAATCAGTTGTCCCTCCAATAATTCAAGAGGGACACATCCTATCGCCCTGTGAAATGAGTATAAATATGCTTTATTGGCCTTATCAAGACATCTAGCCCAATCAAATTTACCAAAATGTGTAATTTTCCTTAGTTTCCCAACTAATGTCTTGTTAAACCTCTCTACCAGCCCTGTTGTTGTAGGGTTGTACGGTGAACCGTACTTCCATTCAAATCCCATCTCTCTTGCGTATTTCTGACATAGTCCATTTTTAAATTCTTTTCCATTATCCGTAAGTATCTTCTTCGGTACACCATATTTCCTGCATATCTTTCTGTCTATGATAGCTAAAACAGATTCCATGTCTTTTGTATATAAGAGGGCTACTTCTGTAATCTTCGTATAATGGTCGATCATGGTTAAAATGTATTTGAATACTTGTTCACTTTCCCTTAACGGACCTACTATATCTACCTCCCACAAGTCCCCCATCTTATTTGTGACTAATGCTATATTTCCTCTGTCTTCTTGTGCTGGTTTCTCTTTTTGACAAACTTCACAACTTTTCACAAATTCCTCTATGTCTTGATTACAGTTATTCCATCTATATTTCTTTAATAGTGCATACTTCATACTGTTCACTGACCCATGTCCTAATAGATCATGATAAAAAATGATCATTTGCCTCCCTCTTTGGTTTGATATTCTTTTTATATTGTCCTCCTTGATTACGCATACTTTTGAAAAATCTCTACCCAAATGGTCTGTATAATTATTCTCTCCTTTTATATAACTTATATCAAAATCATACTCTTGCATAATAGCGACCATCTTGCTAGTATTGCTTTCATATTCCTTGACTTGAATAAATATGTGAGAGCTTTGTGATCAGTCTTCAATTCAAATCTATTAATAATTAAATACTCTCTAAAATGTTGAATCGCCTTTATGACTCCCAGAAGTTCCTGTTCCATAGTTGAGTAATTTCTCTCCGCTGGACTGTTCAAAGCACTATAATAACTAACTATTCTTTCCTCGCCATCTACTTCCTGCGATAACACTGCACCTATCCCTTCCGTGGACGCACCTGTTGTAAGGATAAATTTTTTGTTTAAGTCAGGAATCATTAAAATCGCTGTTTTTTCTATTGCCAGTTTACATTCTTCAATAGTTTTAATGTATTCTGCTTCCGTCTTATATGTTTTCCAGAAAATTTCTTCTTCCTTCCCTTTCAACCTCAAAATGTCATACAGTCTTTTAACATATTTATAGCTGTTTCTTATATGTTTAGAGCTATAGTTAAATAGACCGAGAAATGATTGTAACTTCTTTCTTGAGCTTGGTAAAGGCAAGTCTTCAATGGCTCTAACCTTCTCCGGATCAACCTTGACACAACCATCAACTATAACATGTCCGAAAATTTTAATTTCCGTTTTCCCATATTCACACTTTTTCATATTCAATTTAAGACCTACTTCCATTAATTTATCCTTTACTATCCGTACATATCTTTCATGTTCTTCCTTAGTTTTACAGTAGATCAGTATGTCATCCATATATACTATAACGAACTTGTACAAGAAGGGTCTTAAGATGTTATTCATAATCCTTTAAAAAGTGGTTGGCGCGTTCACCAACCCAAACGGCATCTTCACAAACTCAAATAACACTTCTCTGCATGCAAAAGCTGTCTTTTAAATATCCTTGGGGTCCATCTCTATCTGATGATACCCTGATTCTGCATCCATCTTGCTGAAATAGCGAGCTCCGCTCAAAGATTTATTAGATCTTCCACTTTTGGCATTGGGTATGCATCCCTTACCGTTACATCATTCAATTTTCTATAATCAATACACATTCTTCCATCTTCTCCTTTTTTCGGCGCTACTGTTATTGGGGCCCTCCACGGACTATTGCTTGGTATAATTATTCCTTCTTTTAGATATTTATCTATGTATTTTGAGGCTATCCTTTCTTTTTCTGGACTTGGTCTGTACAATGGGGCCATAATTGGGTCTTTGCATTTTGTGATAATTTGATGGCGTCCAAGCTTGTTCCTCCCATTCTTCTTACCTAGTTCATATTCAAACTTCTCTCCGAACTTTAAACACACAGCATACTTCTTTAGAAATGGAAGGCCCAAGATGCATTCATTTTTATTTCATCCGTTACTATAAATTCATCTGATATTTCCGACTCTCCTATAAGGAGGTTAAGTTTACACTTACCCAATGTTTTCATCTTCTCATTGTTGGCCGTTCTTAACACTACCTTTGTCTCATCATACTCTCCTATCTTACATACATGTTCTGGTCTTATCAGGTTAAGATCTGCTACCGAGTCAATCAAGCATCTAAATTTCCCCTGTTTATTTTCACTTTGTGCATATATCCATGGTCCTGCGTTCTTACTTCCAACAGAGTAAACATTATAGATATTAATATTTTTATTAAGGTTTACGATGACCTGAGTGGCGTTGAGAGAACGACTTGCCTCAAGACAACAACGGATGACAAAGAGTTGCCGATCCCTGCTGGTTAAAAAACTATACACACCTAGACAAGCTAGCTTCATCATTAAAAATTATTATTATTAAGGTTTAAATCCTCATCTAAATAGATATCCTTCTCCTCCTCCGTGTGCTTCCCCTTTTATAGTTTGGATTCGAATAACACCTACTAACCATATGCCCACTCTCCCACATAAGAAACACCTTGGCGGTCTCTTCCATCTTTCTATTGGTTTTCTTATCCTGTTAATACTGTCCTCTCCAATTGCCTCTTCATGGTATTCATTCATCCCTCTTGACGGCTCCAATCTCTCACAAATTGAGTACAACTCCAACCAATTTAGTCCATTCTTTGAGTTTAGTACAATTGTATCAGCTAAATGTTTAGGCAACCCGGATATAGTAAATGCAACTAGGATATCTTCTGGTATATTACTCTGTCTAGCTAGACCTCCCATATTGTCGAGATAATATAATACAGATCCCCCTTATATTTTGTTTTACTAATTCTATCTATATTAACCCTGACCATCGAACTCCTAATAAATCTTTTCTTAAATGCTTCCACAAGCTCCTCAAACGACAATTTACTTTTAAAGGCTCTATACCATGCCTCTGCCTCCTCCTTCAGTGCGGTTTTAAAAACCCACTTACTCCTCAACTAATCATATCCAAATAGCTCCACCAGCTCCATTAAATCTTCTAAAAACATCTGTGGGTCGTCCACTCTTTCATTCCTAAACTGTAAATTGATTTTTTCCTGTCCAGTCACCATATTGTTGGTTACATAAAACATGTTTAATTAAAATAGGGATCTATTTATATTTTTCAAGTGATAAATTAAATCATCAGATTAACGAGAGGTTTGACGTTTAATTAAAGAAATGTCCGATACACTTCATGTAAGATTACTTAGTCTACTGCCAACACTGGGTATTCTCGGATTTTGTTCTATGCAGCCCAGTAATCAGTAAGAATAATTGTTCTTCTTAGAACTCTAGAAATAATAATGGTATCGTATTTCTAGAATACTCTAGAACTCGGAATCCAAACTACTGCTAATTTAATTTACATTTTAATCTGCGAACAACTACATTTTAATTTAATTTAAATAAAAACGAAACAAGAAACGTATTAATTTAATTTACGGCAAATTAAAATCAATTTTTGAAAATGTTCTAGAATGTTCTTTTGCGATTTTAATCTAATGGCGTCAGTAAAAATATAAAAGGAAATCAGCCCATAAACCCCAATGGAGTACAACTTAAATAAAGCCTTTATTTCGAAACACGACAAGATGAGCTCATCGTCGGGCTACAATCCGAAAACACACACTCACATAGGAGAACAACCTCATCGTACATCTCCCACAACAAGAGCAGCTGGTCCACTACATCTCTTAAATTCAATCGAAGCAAAACAAATAGAAAAAAACTTTCAAAACCTTACATTTACCACCAAGATAGAAGGAGTTGATTTAGCTGAACCACCGCAAACCACTGTCTACCTGTTCACTGATGAAAATATACAAGACCCACTTGATTGGAGTAGAGAAATTAAGCATCTTGCAGGTACAAACAACTGGAGTGAGGAGAGTGCAAAGAATGTTCTGAGCATATTGATATCAGACGAATATAAACAAAGAATAGGAGATAAGAGAGCCTTCGAGACCAAATTAGACGCATTATGTCGAGTCGTTTACAGTCCAGAGAGATTTGAACCCCTAAGAAATGTTCTTACATCTAGCACGCGGAGATCTTTCTCAAACTTCGAATCATACTTCCACTTTCTTAACAGAGTAAAAGTGAGAGCAGATCTATGTCTTAACTACAAAACAAACGGAGATAAAATACCAGAACGCGATATCATCGATATCATACTCAAAGAACTAAGTAATAAAGAAAGAGAAATGCTGATGAACATACAGGCCATGTCACTCCCAGAAATCAAGAAAGCACTGATAAAATTCGAACAAGTCCAACATTTTTACAAAGTTAGCATAAACTTACATGAAAAATCTCAAACCGAGCCTCGACTTTCAAAACAATCATATCCTTCGAAATTTTGTTCTTTTCATAAGTCTTATAAACACAACATTGACGAATGTGTTGCATTTACCAACTGGAAGAAAAGAAATGAAACATCGAAATCAAAATACAATAAAAATCAAGACGTTTTGGCCATAGAAGCGAATAAAAATGTAGGCTCGTTAAACGAAACAGACGGGTCACTCAAATTGCTCTTAACTTCATCACTCAACAATATACCAGTCAAATTAGTGATTGATACTGGTTCAGACCTCAACTTTATATCTAGAGAAACGAGCAAAAAAATACCCAATGCAAAGAGTACGATGTTAGACAATACGTACATAACCTTAGCAAATGGCACAAGAACTAAAATTTCAGAAAAGGTGTTAGTCAATCTTTCCGTTCAAAACAAAGTGAACATTGAATCTGAAGAAGAATTCTACATCATTGACGATCTGCCGCACGAAGGACTAGTAGGCCAAGCCTTTTTACAAAAACATGAATGCATAATCTCCTACAAAGGAGAGTATTCATCTATTCTTAATTCAGGGTGAAAGCTCAACACTTGACATTGACGAATCAATACTTAATAAAATTTATTCACCCTACAAGTTGCACATAAAAGTCAAAACAATAGTGTCATCATATAAAATAAAGAATCCAAAGTTAGGGTTAATCAAAGGACACAAGATGCTCTTACACTTAAGCAACCTGTTGTATCCTACAACATATTGACAACTTGAGATATTTCTTTTGTTTATGTGTTTAGGCTGATATATTAAGTATCTATATATTTTAATCTATTTTTGTTTATTTGATTTTATTTTTTGTTTGTTTAATCAAAGATAAAACTATAAATACAAAATAGATTTGATACCCCCAATGAACAATAAAACTCCAGACACCAGAAATTACCAGAAACCAGACCAAGTTATATTAAAAATAAATTTGTAAATAAAAAGAAAATTTATACAAAATCCATATTAGAGACATATTTTAATCTTGGATATGTCACAACCAAACACCAGTTCGCTTTAAACCGTACCCTGTGTCACTCACCTATTCACCACTGCTAAAAGAAGAAATTAGGAAACTAATTGACCTAAAGGTTATACAAAAAAGTCAAAGTCCATATGCAGCCCCTGCATTTCCAAAACCAAAGGAAAATGGGGGCATAAGATTACTAATTGAATACAGAGGATTGAATAAAACGACGGTAAAACAAGGATACCCCTTTCCCTCGATTTAAAATTCATTAACTGAGCTAAAAGGATCTAAGACTTTCTCACAGCCAGACATGAATATGGGTTACTGCCAGATAGAAATAGACAAAGAAAGCATTTCCAAAACAGCCTTTGTACTGCCTTTCGGCCAGTATGAATTCCTAAGAATGCCGTTCGGATTGAGTAATGCACCACGCGAGTTCCAGAGAATAATGAATGAAAAACTGTCAAATCTCAATTTCGTCAAAGTATTTGTCGATGACATATTAATATTTTCAAAATCCCCAGAAGAACACGTCGAACACATCGAAACTGTTTTGTCTACCCTTAACCGAGAGGGAGTTTCAATAAACTTTGAAAAGTCGTCTTTTATGAAAACAGAGGTGAAATATTTAGGTAAAATAATAAATAGTGAAGGAATAAAGCCAGATATCTCCACCATCTTCAAAATTGAGAATGACTTGAACCAAAAAAATAGGAAACAGTTAATGAAACTTTTTGTCGTACTAAACTAGTTAAGAGACCACATTCTAAATCTAAGCTCTAAAATAGCAACCATCACTGCCAAACTCTCAAATACAACACCTTTCTGCTGTAAGGAACAAGATAAAAAACAATTGAGTGTTATAGAAACCATCAAGCAACAAGTGATGCTTCACCATCCGGACATAAATGAGAGTTTCACACTTACCACAGACGCGAGCGACGTAGAAACAGGTGCTGTTCTCTACCAAAAGGGAAAATCGTTGGGATCTACAGCTATAAGCTACACAAATCAGAATTGAACTACACAGTAACCGAAAAAAGACTTGTTAGCAATAGTTAAAGCATTGAAACATTTCCGTCCGATGATACTAGGCGCAAAAGTTTTGGTTTAAACAGACCACAGAAATCTACTCTATACGACAAACTGTGAAACGAATCGAGCACAACGATGGAAGATTCTAATTGACGAGTACAATGTGAAAATGGAACATATCGAAGGAAAGAACAATACCGGACCCGATACTCTATCAAGATGTTTTCACAACGACAAAAAAAGAACAAGTACAACACAATATTGATCTAGCAATAATCGAAGAATTCACGAAGACAGCAGATACATTACAAGGACAACAAAAGTCAGATCTCCACAAAGGAAATATCGATAACCACAATATATATACCGATGAAAAGAAAAGAATTGTTATACCTGATACATATGAAGGAATATTCTTGAACAAAATGCACACAAATCCTGCGCATTGTCATGAAGTGACTCTTCATAACTATAATGATTCTTTATTTTCATATTATTGGTTCTGATATATCAAATATCAAAACTGATATCACTTAACATGCTATTGGTTCATTTCTGAAACCAAGACTATATAAGGAAGTAATATAGTTAAAAAAAAAGTCATTATGTCCAAGCATCTTCTAAATAAACAATCTTATTCAAAACCTTTTACATTTAACCATGACACGCATCCAGGGGTAAACCGACTCGCTCAGACTATCTCACGAGCATTTGTAGTAAAAAATCTCTATAGAAAAATAAAAGAGATAACTAGACATTGCAAACCCTGTCAACTAAATAAATCGCACAAGGCAAACTATGGAAAACTTTGTGGATCTATCTCTGCAACGAAACCATTTAGTAAAATCTCAATGGATCTTTTTGGCCCAATAGACCTACACAATTTTAAAGACTCTCATCAAGAGGGGAAAAGAATGCTACTGGTAGTAACGGACATTTATAGCAGATGGTCGGAAATTTTCATTTTAACTAAAACAACATCCACACAAATAGCACGAATCCTTGAGACGAAATGGTTTAACATCTACGGAAAACCTAAAAGTGTCCTAACAGACCAAGGAAGACAGTTCACATCACAGAATTTCAAAACATTCCTAAACCAGAACGGAATCAAACATACAACCGCAAGCGCTTACAATCCAACGGGCAACAGCATAGTAGAAAGAATAAACCAGATCATAGGAAATGCACTTAGATGCTACAGAGACATATCATTAAAGGACGCTGTTAAGAAAATAGTAAGATCACTACGTTTTTCCTACCACCAGACGCTTGGACACTCCCCATTTGAAGTGATTAAAAAGACGAATCCTTTTAACCCACTCATCAACGTTAAAATCAACAAAACCAAAATTCTCAAAAGGAAAGAAATCAGTTAAATAAGGATCTCGCCCGAATAAACGAAAAATGAGTTAACTACACTTTCAAACCAGGGAACCACGTTTTTGTCAAGAAGCCGTTTTACGAGAAAATGGATTTAAGATGGACAGGTCCTTGGAAGAAGTCAACATGAAGAAAAACTACTTATTAGTCAAGCAAGGCAATAATCCCCGCCGAATTAATTTCAAACGACTGTGACCATGTTTTTAACGGGGAAGACTATCGTATTTCTAGAATATTCTTGTTGGAATTAAGACATGACATCATGGGATAAAAGGAGTACTAAGGGGAAGGCACCAATAGGGACAAGGTTTGATCATCAATACTATCACATGATCAGGAGGAGGACTCATTGGTTCTCATATTGAGGAATAACTATAAATAGGAGTGAAAATAAATAAATAAATATGTTTAGTTCCAGTATTCGTGTACCCAACAATTCTAAAACTCGGAATCCAAACTACTGCTGATTTAATTTACATTTTAATTTGCGAACAACTACATTTTAATTTAATTTACGGCAAATTAATTTTTATTTTAGAAAATGCTCTAGAATTTTCTTTGCGATTTTAATCTAATGACGTCAGTAAAAAAAATATAAGAGGAAATCAGCCCCTAAAACCCCAATGGAGTACAACTTAAATAAAGCCTTTATTTCAAAACACGACAAATGGGAATAATCGGATTTGTCCGCCTGTTTGGCAGAGTTGCAAAGAAAAATGTCTTACTGTCCCTTTCAAAAATTTCCAAAGCCCCATTTTTGAAGGCTGATACATCCCCTGTCGTATTTTCGTTTGAAGAAGAGGGTTTCGTCAATCTCTACAATTTTCTAACTTCCATTTTCGTCCAGGCCTCCTAGCATTCCTGGATTTGATATAGGATAATCTCGCATGTTCTTTCTCAATCGCTTAAACCAATCAGATATGGTGGTTTTCTATACTCCAAGTCGTAAACTGTGTCATTTTGAATGTAATTTCGACAAAATTTTTGCATGGCCTTGAAGATTTTATCATGGGAGATTTCAGACCTTCAAATACAGAATCATGTCTGCAAGTTTTTTTACAGTTAGAACAACCCCATACAAACTTATCTACGACCTCGTTCTTTATATAGTGCCATTTCTTGAGTACAAATACATATACAGCTATTATGAATGATCCCAAACTGCCGAAATATTCAAGCACCTCATGAGCGGTTTTCTACCAAAATAAACTTAAAAAGATTCTGACTTTTTTGTTTTCAACACGCCTTCATCGCTTCTATGGCCTGTTACTATTTTCTTGGTGTTTTTGTTTTGCTAATAAGAAGGGTACCTTTAAAAACCTTTAAAACGGCTTATAATGGTAAATGTCCATTTTTCGTCGTTTAATGCCTTCTTACATTTTAAAATATGATCCAAACCGCGCAGGACAATGAATTAAAAGTATATCCCCAATCCTGCCAGTGCCTTATACACATCTTTAAAGCTTATTAATGAAACTTCCTCAAACAAAACAGATTCTTCGAGCTCGGGTACTTCTTTATAAGATAAGATTAGTTTTGATATTATCTTATCATCTTTAGAAACATAGTTACATAACATTGTATCGTATGTTTGATGTTCTTCATTCTACGTGTCTGTTACATCTTTACATGTTTTATTGATATTCTCATCGGGTATGTTATAGCAATTTTCTACTCCTTTGTTAAAACTGTGTTCAAGGTTTCTATTGTTAGACTATTCCATGATAGCCGTGTCCACAGAATTATATCCATTGTAGTAGTTTTTATCGTATTCTCAAAACATAAGGTGTTCTTCATATACTTTGTTTGTTACATCGCGTAGCATATTTTTAGCCTTCTTTGAAGACTTTGATAATCCTCTAATTTGGAAATTGGATCAATGAAGTCGTGTTTGGAGGGAATATTCCCAGATCGAAGTATGTCCCAATAATAGATTTAGTCAAGTTTTTATTTACAAATCCTTACTTATTTAGTAATGGTCTGGTGTCGGAGTTTCTCATATATGTGTCTAAAGTTCGGTTCTCTCTATTCATTTCTTTTTTGTTTAAGAAAGTTTAACCTATTTATATTTTTAATGTTTACAATTAATGGGGGTAAAGAAAAAGGAGCAGGCAGAATTTTCACACAAACAACTGCTGTAGCTGAGGCAGAAGACGAGACTAGCCGTAATGAAAACCAAGTGAAGGGGGACACTAGTTTACCCACCCTCTCCACATCTGATGCTCTGGCAGCACTCCTTGAGAGTATTGAGACGAGCGAAAGAGAGTGGCCTCAACAAGCGCTTCTATCAGTCATGATACGATTTGGTAGGATGCCAAGAGGGGTTGGAGCAAAGCTAAGGATGTCTTCTGTGCTAAGTTCCGAGCTAACGTGGGCACCACTGAATTCAAGAAAAGAGCACAGAAGGCTTTCACTAGTAGTAGTGGGAGACAGTGCTCTAATCGAGAATTCATGTTGGAAGCTACCAAGAGGAGGAAGACCATCCTTACCTTATTCGAGGAGAATACTCTCTTCGAATCTAAGGTCCAAGCCGATGCCCTAAAAATGTTTAGAGAGAAACTTTCTCTTGTCAAACAACAAAGGGTTGAGGACGTGGAGAGGACAAAGAAGATTTCTTCTTTGAAGGTTGATACACTTCGACTTGATGCTGTCATCAAGGCGGTAGAAACCTACGTTAGAGAC
>SBJO01000225.1:0-11113 GCA_015832245.1 Nosema granulosis
ACAGTTACTAAACCGAATAAACCGCTTATTTATAAAAAAAACATATCTGTCTTAGAAAACTATTTCAAGACAAACAAAGTTCCTGTGATACAGGACAGACGGATTGGGGGTTTTTACAAATACAGATTGGTTTCTTTTGTATGTAAATTTCACTCTTCCTTTATTTCTGGCTTTTAGATCTTTCAGTGCTTGTTTCTTCTTTCGTATTTGCATTTATTTGTACACTGGTTTAAACCTTATGAATGTGTTAAAAGGATGTTTATGGTAGACTATTTCATGTGGCGTGGCTCTTCTCAATGTCTGATGATATGAAGATTGTACGAAGAGTTTGAATCTCGCATAACCGTTTCGAAATTCGTGTTCTTTCGAAATCTTAAATTGTTACCTATGACTTGGTTTACTCACTCGACGACGCTATTACCAGTAGTGTTGTACGTGCTAATGATCAGGTGTTTGATGTTATTGCTTACTAAATAGTCTGTAAATTCTTTTAAGAGTTCTTCGTCTGGTGTATTTGTATCGAGACAGTTTAGTTCGTAAAGCAGTGCAGTTTACTGTTACACAGTCATTAATATAGCCGTATCTTTTGATAAGATTAAGTCCGATGAGACTTTGCTGTGGTAAGTTCTCGGTTATGTAGAAATCCTCTTTAACAGATTTTCTCATAGGTGATATCTTAAAATGTAGTGCGATCTTACTGTTGACTTCTTGTGTTCGACAATCTGCCAGTGTAATGTGCTTTTTACATTTTTGTACTGAATTATCAAACTTTTTTGCTATGTCTTCGGAAATGAAATTTTCTTGAGATACAGTGTCTACTAAGAATGTATAAGTTTTATTACTTACTTCTACTTGTGACATTATTTGATCTGCCTGCCGATTACTGCTCAGTGTGACCAGGTTCTGTGATTTTCATTTATTCTTTTCTACCGTGGCTCTCTTTGCGCGGCAGTCTTGTGTACTGTGGAATGGTGACTTGTGATATGTACAATATTGTTTAACTACTGGGATGTGTTCTGAATTAGATATATTGCCTTGTGTTGCGATTGATGCTGTATAATCGTCCACTTAGTAGAAGCTCATCATATGTGAAGCTTTTTGCATATTTGTCTTCTATTTCGTCAAGTGTACGCGACTTTTTTTCTTCATTAAAATCACTTTTTCTCTTTTAGATAAGGATTTTATGACCACGTCTGTGACTTCTCTCTCTGATATCTTGTCGTTTTTGTTACAGAGGTCAGCTCGTATTTTACACTCCCTTATGACTGTGATGACCCTTACTATGTCTAAAAATTTTCCCCTATGTGCGCCTTTCTTAAGGCTGAGGTATGTGTGATACTCGTTGGTATTTAAAATCAGCTCTCCTAGGATGTCCAATCTCGTGTCGAAGGTTTTTTTGTCCAATATCTTAGTGATGAACTTTTTCGCCGATCATGAGATTTAGCATCTTGAGTGAGTATTCTGGTGTCCAGCTATTGTGTCTTGTTAATTCTCTAACTTTCTTTGAAATGCGAAGAAATCCTGTACGTACATTGGAATCTGTGAATTTGTAGATCCTGGTTTTGCGCCTATCTTGGATGTCAGTGCTTCTCCGACCTTCAAAGTGGATGTGTTAGATTTTTTTTTCTGTTCGATAGCTCATGCTTTCTCTGAATCAGTCATGTGTAGGGATCCTATCGCTGGTTTTCTTGACTCTGAATTAAGAATGTCGGGTTTGGAGATTGTTTATTGAAAGTAAACCTTTTATTTTGTTTCTGAGAATTCATCCTGTTGGTTTGCATCTTCCTGCCCTTGTTTCTCATTATGCTTTAATCTTTTAATAAATTAAAACGTAAACAAATAAACAAAAGTAAATTAAAGACATGATAAATTAAGATTAAATAACGTAAAAATAAATAAACAAATACATGAATAAAGTTATGAAACATGCGTTTCATGACAGGATTAGATATGTGATTCCTTTTTAAAAACCAGTCTTCTTGGGTCGCTCCATTGAGACAGATTTCTTTAATAATATTGTACAAGTGGCCTTGGAGCGATCTAATTCTCTTGATGAAAAAGTTGTAAATTATGCTTGGGCCTGCCGCCTTCTAGCACGGTAGCTATTTTACAATATCGCCAAATTCTTCCTCAGTTGGAAAGCATATTGAATTCAAGGTCTCCAGGTAGGTATTCTAAAAGATATTCTTCAAAGAGCTTTTCAGCAACCTCAGTTTCTTCTATTTCCCACATTTTCTCCCAAGTATCCTTGATCTCCTCTGTAGGCAATTTATGATCTGGGGTTGTCTCTTCATTGATGTCTCTATAAAACCTCCCTCGATATTGCTAAAACTTCGTGTTTTACCTTCTAAATGATTTTCTCTTTTCCCACTTCTTAATCTCGTCAGCATAGATCAACGATCTTTCAGACAAGTGTGAGATCATTTTTTTCAGATCTCCCGGTTTACCTAAAACAAGTTTTTGGCTGCTCATCATGTACCTAGCTCCCTTAAGATCATTTATTTAAATGAAGAGCTGTCCTCTTTATACATAACTAACTGTTGGGACTAGCTCCAGTGTTATGATCAATGATAGATGGCATTTAATTAATCATGACATCTTTGGCAGGTGTCTATAAATATTTGTTAATTAAATAAACCCATGTTTTAGCTCCAACCATATTTTAATGTACAACACTAACAAAGTTTTTTTTTCCTTTCTAGTTCAGCAATTTGCTTGCCAATATTTTCATGGCATGTGTACTCTTCTTTCTTCTCCTTTGTTGTCAGTGATTGGTATGACAGCTGAAAGATTGTAGAATTTTAGCAATATCCGTCATATTTCTGGGCGGGTGGGTTTAAACAAAGTCTCCTACTGCTTAATCAAGCATTCTTAAAATGTTTGTTCCACTTTAAGAGAGTTAATTTTCTTTGAGAGAGGCATATCAGAAATTTGTCTCCTTCTATATTTGGAGAAATTGGTCCGCTACTCTTCCTTTCAAAGAAACAATTAAAAATATGTCGTCTAATTTCTTCATGCGCTTATTTTCCTCTTCTCTTTTAAATTCTCGAACACCCTTAAAGTTTCCCTATTTTCGTTTTAAGGGCAGGTTTTGCGTACTTCTTAAACATAGGTTCCGAGGTTTCTGTATGAAACTTTTCACAATAGAAGGATGTTGCTCTATGCCAGCCGCCTCTTGGCAATTGTGTCCATCTGCTCACAATGGCACTGTAAGCTTTCTGTGGGCAGTCTTTCTGGGAAGCATAACTTCACCGAGCATAGCCTCACAAGAAGCTTTTGTGTCAGAAAGCTTGCTCACTCCGTCAGCTCCTTTGCTATCTTCTTTCCTTTGTGAGTTAATTTCCCCTCTAGGGACTGCTGTAATCGTTTTTCTAATTTTTTTTGTTTTAGTCTCTTTTTTCTTTTTTACCCATAAAATTGGGTGCTAATTATAATTTTAAAAAACGACATTTTCTAACCCTTAAAAGATAAAAAATAAAAAACACAAAGAAAACATGTTAAAGGAGAATATAAACAGTAATTGACGATGAATTTGTTTTAGAAGTTTAGCATTATATGTGTTTTTAGACATCGATGCCGTGTGATAATCACGACACAAGATTAATTTTATCGCATTGATGTATGTTTTAAATATGTTATTGATTATCTTATGTGCTACATAACGTTTCATATTAAAATATATAAGCAAAAATATATGCATTAAACATGTATTCTTTCAAACCCACAAAATCTGTTTATATTACTTTTATTAAATCGAGGCATGCACCCTTGGGGCATGGCAATCGACAAAGTCAAATATCATTTAAATACATTAAACCAATTATTACATCCCATTCTCAAAATAAGATAGCTGTGCCAGTATACAATATTATTTAGCAAAACATTTATTTACAAAAAATATTTCAGCCATTTACTGTACCATTTTTCATTGTTTTGTTTTAAATTGGAACTGAAAATACTATTTTTTGGATCTCGATGGCCACAAATTACAATTTCTTTAAAATGATTTCCAAAATCTTTTACTGCTGAAACTGTACCTTCTTCTACGGCATCTAGCATTTTTTGATCAGGATCTCCTTTACGAGTCTTCCAAGAATGGACACCAGTTCCGGGTATATTTATTACGACTGCATTAACTCCTTGACCACTTGCATGTTCTAGCATCGTAGAAATTTTTATTTTTGTATAGAGTCTTATTTGATTATAGTTTACTTGATCCTCAGGCTTATTTCTTCTGTCGTACCCACATATAGAATATATCTTGATACTAGTTTTAGAATTAACCGGTTCGAACTTTTTTGTTTTATTTTCAACACGTTGTACCAAATAATCAAAAAAACAATCATAATTACCTTTTGTTAAATACAAAGCATCTTTAAAGGTGCTTAAAGTAACTCTAGAAAATAAATTATCAGAGAATAGAACATTGTTTTTAAAAATCCCAGACTTGTATAAAAATCTATTTTTATCTCCTCTCTCAATCAACCCTTTATTATTTGTTATTGCAAAGAAACATAGTGTTGTGAACAATCGATTAAATACACTCATGAAAGCTTCTTCCTGAGTTTCTTCCACATTTTTACGATATACTTCATCAACCGAAAAACCACCACCAATATATATACCATTAGCAACTGTATTAGCCGCAACTATAAAATTAGTATCATACATCAACCGAAATACTTCATATAAAGGATCTTCACCGTGTTTTATCACAGGTGTAACCTTCCCAGAATATGAAAATTTTGTTGTAAACGGTATTTTTTCAGCAGATACTAAATCCTTAGCATTTTTAATTTGTGCCAACTCAAGATCAAAAGCTTGCTTAATAAATTCACCTTTGTTTATTTTAAAAATTTCAAGACTCTTTTTTTTCTGTTCGGATGTTTCTAATTGAGGTGCCTTTTGTTGTACTTGCTGAGATTTCTGTTGTTGTACTTGCTGAGGTAACTGTTGAGATGACTGCTGAGGGTACTGTTTTATAGAACGTCTTTCTGGTTGTGACCATTTTTTCGTTCGATTTATTTTTGGTCGAGGAGTTTCGGCTTCAGATTTGTATTCGGATTCCTTGTTTTCTTTTTCTTTATTTCTTTGTTTTCTTTTTTTTTGTTGAGATTTCTCCTCAGAAGTACTTTCTCTTTTGCTTTTTACATTTGTTTTTTCTGTGTTTGACGAGGCTGAAGATGATATTTCTTTTTTTGGTTTATCTTTTATAACATAAATGATAATGCCTAGGATACCAAGCAGTACAACAATTCCAATTACACAGACGAGAATATATAATTGCTTCTGTTCCATTTTGGATAAAAAACTAACAATATTTATGTTTAAGTAATTTGCTATAAGAGGTATGGAATATTTTTGTTCTTAACAATACTGTAATTTAATAAATTAAACACGCTGGGATTTCTATTATTGTTTAAATATTCATCTTTAATAAATATTTAAACTGTTTTCAAACACTATTTGTTTCAAAATATACAATTAACATTTTTAAAAAAAATATATATTGTAATATCACTATATTAAGCAAATTAAATTTATATCTTCTAAAATTAATGTAGTAAAGAATTTCTAGTGAATTTTATGTTTATAAGTTCATTCAAAATGCTTTTAAGAACGTTAATAAACAAAAACGAATTATTTAATGCAAACAATAAAGATAGGCTTCCACACGAGGTACATCTAAATTTACTATAAATGGATAATCTGATTTCTTGCATTTTATGTATAATTGTTGACAAAGTTTGACATATGATTATTTTATTCGTGATGTCCCAAAAGAACGAATTGAAAAAAAATTATTTTTTTAACAATATTATATTGTTTTTGTAATGTCATTGAAAAAAACATAAAGGTAGTTATGTACCAGTAGACATAACTAAATTTATCATATGAACAAGAGTAAGACAGGTATATATTATTGGTCTTGCTCTCATAAGTCCTGTAAAAGGAATTTAAGATCGTAGAAAGTGGTTTTGGGGTATCGAATGGTATACACAGCCATACAATACACAAGATTTAAGTCTTATCTATAAACTGCAGTTAAAAGAGTTGATAAAACTAAAATCTGGGAGATACATGTCATTAGATGAACAGAAGCGTATACGATATCAAGACACGAGCATGCAGAATACTATAGATTTAATACAAATGTAATAAAAATTTCCTCCATTTAACAATCTCAAATCGGTAATTATGTTTATATAAACAATACAAGATCATCATCTGTTCTTAGTCGTATATATATTGATCCTGAACACTTTTAAAGACTAACGGATCAAATATGTTACTATATAACGATTTTGTAAAATAACAAAGGTTATTTATGGGAGATATTTCTTCATACGTAGATTTTCAAAAATTACAAGCCTAGTCTACTTATGTGTGCAACATTTAAATACTCATAAAGCAGTTTTTTCCAGATTTACATTATATACTGTCACTATTCAGAACAAACAGTTCCTTTATTGTACTTTTTTTAGGAAAGCAAATCAGAAAATTCGTATGTTAAACTGTTTAACCAATTAACTCTAGTTTGGCTCTAGATTTGAAATATTTTTAAATCCAACAAATATACAAATTGATTTTAGATTGCTGCTTTTAATGCCATTAAACGATGTTTTATTCAAGTATTGATTTCTGGATTACTTTTTTATTTGGACAGGCACTCTGGCGATAAGTTGTATTAACTATACTTTTTAATCTGTTTAATGAAGACCTATCTTTTCGTGAATCTGTGGAATTGATCACCGCATTGGCATTAGTTCCAGTCGAATATATTGATAAATGCTGGAACCATATTATCTGCAGGTGAACTAACTGTATTTACTGATGAATGTAATCAGTTCTACGAATATGTTTACAATAATTGGATCACTAACAACAGGCCTCTTTTCAGTCCTACAACTTGGTCGAGTTATGGAGCTCTGAGGCATCGAACTATTAATGCAGCTGAAGGATTTAACGGTGCTTCTCTATTATAAGGGCCTATAAAGGTAGGGATGGGACATGAAATTTATAAAAAGCTGTATTTTAACTCTAGGCGTAGATTAAAAAAAATAAAAAGATCTTTTATTAACCTGCAAAAAATCCTCTTTTGCACTTTCTGATGATTTTTAATTTATGTTATTTCGGACATATGTCCATTTCTCAAGCCATATATAAACATCTTTTCTTTTCACTTTATGCTGCTTTTCCATATCAGTTGTCATACACGACCATAAATTATCAATGTTGTTTGAGTGGGTCCTGTACTCTCTGTATTTTTAAACCCCTCTGAATGTTTTACTACCTTGTGAGAAAACCCTAGTTCTCTTATTACATGGGGATAACTTGAATGTCTATCACTCGTCAAAACCAAATCCACACCAACAACTCCTTAAAAAGCATCACAAATTGTTTCTTTTTCTTATTGGGTACTCGTGTAACATAAAAGCACTCTTTATTAACACTATCAATAACCCCTAAAATCCACACTGTATCCTTGATGTTGTAATCAGTAGGAGGTTAGTTTTTTATTGTTTCCTTCTACAAAGAACAGTCTCATATACTTTTATTTTTATAACTAATTCTCCTATCACTACTTTCCATATTTAAGATTTGAAACACAGACTTTAATGATTTTTTACAACTAGCTATTTTACCGTTTGAAACACCTATTATATGCCTGACCTGGTTTAACTAGACTTGTAATAATTAGATAAAGAATAAATAAAAATTCTATAAATGGCTTTTTTTTTGAATATAGAGGGGGTTTCTTTTGACATCTATACAAAAGCCTTCCTTCCTTTATCATTTTCTTTGTAGAAAATAAGACTTGCCTTTGAATCACATAAGCCATCGTTTATACTCTTCTCAGCCAATCTTTCTTATATAAGACGTTCCTTGCATTTTTCAATATCTTTAAACAGTTGATTATGTCTATAATAAGAAAATTTTTATTTTTTTGTTGTTATGTGTTGTTTATTACAAATAGAGCTTAGAACAAAATATGTTTATTTAAGGGTAAAACTCTTATATAGTTTTACTAAAACCATAGACCCAATTATATTCTATTTTGATATCTGAAATCATCTATCGTTGATCTGTTGTCTTATTTTGAAAACCACACTCATCTTAGCTGATCTACCCAAACCTCTCTGACTAGAGGTCCAACATTATGCTTTTCTCCATTATTAGATTAGGGCTATAATTTTTATAAAAAAATATATATATAGGCCTGTAAAGGGAGAAGAACCGATTTAACTCAAAGATAAATCGATCTATTAATAAAAACTGTCAGGCGACGCTTTATCGACGAGATTGAGAAAACCACTACACAAGGATGGCGCGCCTCAATTAAACATCAGCACTAGACACTCTTAAAATCTATAGTTCAATGTCCTCTCACTTAGTATTTTTACTCCTCCGTTTCCAATCAGTATTTTATATTACAGATCATGTGCAATATCAATGTAATTGTTGTTAGGTACAGAAGGCGAAGTGGAAGAAATATGGTTTATTGGATTGTTATCTTGCATCAGTCATCATTTATGTTCTTATTTATATTTATTTTTTTGATAAATTACTTGATAAAGTATAAAAGATCACCCTTTTTCACTGATTGAAAAATAGCTGACAAATAAATTCATAAATTGATATCAAAGATGATTACAGAGACCCATCAATGTCTTGTATGCGATGTTTACGCCTACGGCAGTATTATTGCATTTGATCGTACTTTGGTATAAATACGTAGATGATGAGGAGAAGATGAATATGCAGGACAAACTGAGGAATAACAATAATGATAATAAACAGTTACATTACACCCCTAATTCTACATTTACCGACACGAGCGTAGCCTCATGTACCAAAAACAATTCCACTTTTTATGAAATTGTTTAAAATTTTTTTGGAATACAGTTGGATAATGACCATTGAATTGTTACGGCTTGTTTATGGCGGAGAAGAAAAAAAATTTACATCGAGCAAGATCTTTTCATGTCTAGACTGGTTATGTCTCAATTTTCTTAATTCTCTGTTTTTTCAATTAGCTGAAAAAAAATTGAAAAATTTAGCCAAAAAAAGAATGGCCATTTATTTCTGGATGAAAAGTGAAAAGTGTCGTGATCACATGTCATATATCTAACTGATATAGTGGATCAGTTGCTGATCCCACATCACGAGTAAATACATAAATCCGGCGGGCCCATAGCAGGGATGCAAGATCACAACAATAAAGTATTTGATAAAAAGAATAAAGATTTTTTGGTTGTAGATAACTTTCTGTTTAATTCGATTCAAAAAGAGACAATGCAAAATTTTTTGAAATGTAAGACAGACTCCTGTAATGTAAGAGCTGCCACTTCTGAATCAGAATATATCGATATCAAAAAATTTATTCACACACAGATGATGAAGAAAGGCTGTTGGAAATGAATTTAAAAACAATAATTAAAGATTCTGCATCCTTAGATCCTTATAGAGCACCTCTAGATATATATGACGACGTCAGAAAACCTTAGAGAATACTTATACTGGAAATAGTGACGTTGCTAGAATGTGTCCTTCTTTTGACTCTTTTAAATCCAGTATTACAGATAAAGATCGGATGAAACACCAACAGGCAGTCTTATCAACGCAGAAGCATTTGTTTTTGATTGTTTTAATATAGCAGAAAACCGTGATATGCTTCTTTATACTGAATTTGAAGAAGATTTGAAGGATATTCTAGGAAATTCTGAGTATATAATTTTTTTTTACTGGCGCAAGGAACTTTAAAATTGTAATGGACGGAAACTTTAAATTCTCTTCAACTTTTTTTTCTAGGTTTATATAATCCACAGTGTTGTTTTGTGTCAAAGCTTTCCTTTGTTTTATTGTTTTGAAGAGGGCAAAACAGAAATTATACACTAAAATTTTTAGATTGATCAGAAAAAACTTCAAGAGAAAAACATTGTATTTAGTCCTTCAGAAATCCAAATGTATTTTGAACAGGCATCGTTTAATGGGTCGCGCACTGTGTTTCCTCAAGCTCAGATCAGAGGATGCTGCTTTCATTTCGGACAATCTATCTGTAGACGTTTGCAAAGCTTGGGTTTACTTCTCGTTTTTATGAAGATCCGCATTTTAAAAAATGTGTCAACTTTGTTCAACCCTGGCTTTAATTCCTCTATCAGACATCGATTCGGCATAGAAAGATATTTGTTTCATGTGGTCAAATGGTTGCAATGGGAAATAAATTGAAAAACTATATTCAAAACAAATGGTTAACAAATAGAAACGAGACACCTTTTAGTTCTGTAACTTGGGATCACGCTGGAATTGAGAGAGGATGAACAAATAAGTTAAGTGAAGGTTTCCACTCAAAATAAACAAAAAATCAAAGGTAAATACTTAAAATTCCACATTTTTACTCATCCCTCAAAAAAACTACACACTTATCCCAAAAATTACTCAATTATCCAAAAAAAATACCACATTTTCAAATTTTTAACAAAAAATTGCCCACGAATCCAAAAGTAATAAAGAAGACTATAAAATGAGAACAGACAGATACAGAAAACATGAATATAGATTTGAAAAGATGGTTTCTCAAAACCAAAAGGTATAGTAGGATGTTATGACTGTTTTATACTATTGTAAAAATTCGAAAAAATGGTTGTAATTCAAAGATGCGATGTGTCTTCGACTATGAGACCTCTGAAATGATCAAGAGTTACTATTCCGAAGAACATTCAGATATATGTGAACTAAATAACATAAAAGAGCTTACTAAATTTCAAGACCATAAAAAAAAATAGTTGAGATTATAAACACTGGGTTCAATAGACCTCGAGATATACACAATTTGTTGATCAAAGACGGGATAGATTTGCCAATGAAGAAAATGTACAACGTTATCAGTAGAGTGAACGTTAAAAAAGCACATGGTCAGTCGAACTTTGGCATTTCTGATTTGGTTGAGTTGTGTAAATTAGAAGAATATAATGATGTTAAGAAGCATTCGTTTTGGCCTTTGATACTTCTATTTACACACAATAAGCTGTTAGGTAGTATCTACAAGAGTCAGAATGTTCATATAGATTCTACATACAAATTGAATATTTATGGAGTTCCATTTATTGTT
>SBJO01000226.1:0-11070 GCA_015832245.1 Nosema granulosis
AGCCATATCGAAGAGTCCTTAGTAGAAACATTTTCGTTAGACAGGCCTTTGTACAACTTTTTGTGAAGTGTTCTGTTGTCTAATTCGTTGTACAGAGACATTTTTAAAGTATAAACGTTTATTATATACATATAATTTTATATATAACTAGCAAAGCTATCACATTCTGAGAAAGTAATCATAGGTTGGTTGTTTAAATGGATTTCAAATGAATTTGGCTTTTATGAGGGAATTTCTCTTCGTAAAAACACATTTAATTTGTGTACAATCTATCCTACTGTTACATACACAAAATGCGTTAAAAATCACACATAGTCGTTGTATCTACGTAACAACTACGATTATGTGGTTTTTAACTTCTCATATCTCCTCTGTGATACTCTACAAAATTTTAAATTTCTACTACTTTTTTTGTTTAGGGGTTGAAAATAAAAAGTAGCATTTTTACTGATTATAGCAACTTTTTTACGTAGTTCATGTAAACTCTTTAAAATACATAAATTCAAAAACAAATTTAATTAATCATTTATGTTGATATCCGAGACTTGCTAGATTTGAGTTCAGTTTTTATACACTTAGATAATATACCCCTTTTTACGACCCTCAAAACTCTCATCATTGCGTCTCTATTACTCTAACAATAACTTATTCTACTCAATTTTTTCTATATTTCATCATTTTAATATTCTTTTAACACCTATCAAGATATCCAACATTATTTTTCTTTTTAAATCCACTTTTAGAGGGTTAATAAATAATTCGACATTTTTTTATTAATAGGGATATGATTATGGTTTGGAAATAAAAATATACCCTAAGAAAATAACATCGAATTTGAAAATTTAACAATTAATATTGATGAAAAATTCATCAAAGACAATTTTTACTTTTCGAGACAAGATAATTTCATCTTATGCTTTTGTGATAAAAATGTATAGCTATAAAGGTAGAAAGAGGGGGGTTCAATTTGCCTAGACATATTGAAACAAAGGAACATTTAAGAAGATTGGACAACCCTGTATTGTTCTAACAATAGTATCACAGACATAGAAAACAATGAAACATTTCAGGAAGGTCTAGTGGATTAAACATACCGTTACATAAAATAGATAGTGAGGCCTTTAAAAACTTTGAAAAAAAGATCTCTCTGTACACTATTCATCTTTTTACAGGAAAAAAAATTGATGAAGCAAATGAAAGGTTTTTAGTTAAAGATTTTTAGTTAAAGATTTTTATATAATTTTTAATGAGACAACTGATTCAATTGAAAGATCTATTATGTGTCTTCTCATTGGCATTTGTGGAGGAGTGTTTACTTATAAAAACAATAATAATAACTGATGCAACGAGTGGTTCTTTGTGTAGAGAAATATTGAAGACTCTTTATGATTTTCTAAGACTAGATTTCAATTAAAAAGATTTAGATTAATTATTTCTATCAGGTTGCTACTGATAAATGCACAGAAAAGCTGCTAAAGAAAAATTCATGCATGCTCTTCTTAATGTATGTGAAAAGATAAGAGATCGAAGTTCTCATGCAAATGAAGCATTTTACATTTTAAAGAAATGGGTTGTCAAAAACAACGAGAATAAAAACACATTTAAGAAACTTGTCGATTTAAGCTTAGAGAAGTTTCCACTTTAATTCGTTGGAGACCTGAATAAACTTTGAAGTGTACTTATACGATAATTATACAGCTATATGTCCAATTGTAAGTGCCAATGATACTGAGTACGGAACAAAAATCCTTGAGATCATGGATTCAACACAGTTTGAGATCGAACAGACAGCTGTCAAGAAATACTCCTTTCTTCCCACTAAGATTAAAACATTGGAAAGCACTTTTCTGAGCATAGAAGACCAAGAGATATTCTAGACTATTGTTGATTAAATGCACGAAGAAAAGTAGTTGGGTAAATATTGTCATGCTTATTTATCCAAAATCCAACATTCAATATATCAGGATTTTAATGAGAGAGATCCTTAAGAGCTGATAAAGTATTCAGTTTTGAACCTACCTTTAACAGCTCTTCCGTGGAAAGAGCTTTGTTTTTATACAGAAAAAACTTTCAGACAAGAGACAGTTCTGAAAAACAAACGAATTAATGTTACTTTATTTCAGTGATGATTATAATTTCTGTTTATCATGTTTATAGATTAACAAGTTATTTTAAAAGGTTAAATACAGTTACCCCTCTCAACAATAGATTTCGTGGTGACCTTTTTTGGTATTGATGAATATCCGATAACTTTTATAATTATAAATTTAATTGCGTTTTATATTTATAAAATCAACATATCCGTTTGTCTTTTTTTTTATCACCAGCACGGTCTTCGTGTATATATACTATCCCGCTTCTGGTTCATTAATCAAAAAGAAATCTTCTAGGACAGAAACGTATTTAAATTCTTTAAAATGAGTAAGACTTAATTTTTTCTTTAATTCTTTTTCATCATTGTGTTCCTCCGATATTTCATGAATGATATTAGAAGAGTTACTGTTCTATCAATGTTTTGTGTCATTTTGTTAAGAAAGCATTGATCGTCTGTATAATCAGAACAGCAGGAGATTTAAAAAACTGTCAAAGCCATTTTCAAAGATTTTCAGCGTCATCCAAGCCTTTAAACTATAATCGTATCCAATAGTATCTTATTAAAATCTAGATTCTTAAAACCTCTTGGCATTTTGAACTTTCCCATTAATAGTGGGTCAATCTTTTCTCCACACAAAACAGAATTGTGATACGTTACTTGCTGAATTTTCCACTGATCTGATCCTCGTTTCTAGAAATAATGTTCTATTCGGCGTGGAATTGTAGAAGAGCCGGTGGTTTATCACAGTTAAAGATGTTTTTCTCTTCATATTCCTTTATTTTTGATCACAAAATCTTTAAAAGATTGCATCACCTTATCGTCAACCAAGCCCAACTCTCCTTTAATAGCTTTCTAGATATATTGACACGGGGTTTAAGTCTTTGAAGAAAACCGTTGGAAACTTTGAAATTTTCAAGTTTAAATATAAAGGCAGATCTAGAGCCATATCTTTGATGGCATCTTGTATGGTGGGAAATCTTTTTCTTTTAAGATTAAATCATCCGAATAAATTCTGATTTAAAATGTGTGAAGGAAACTTAAATGATATTTTTTTCTGAATTATCAAAAACAAACTTTGATGATTTTAAAATATCACAAACAGTAGAAAACGCCAAGTCGTATCTTCTGCAATCTCTCTCTGGGTTAGATTTGAATTCTCGTTTTCATAGTTGATTTTTTCTTGCTTTTGATCAACTGTAAGCATTTTTTGGTTTGCTTGATAAAATTTTTATACATAAAAGGGGGACAGAGGTATAAAAATATAAATCCGTTATTAAGAGTCGAGAATTATACTATTTTAAATTAACCTTTACTAAATTTATATGTAAAATCCGTTATTGAGAGGTTAGACTTTATATTTTAATACAACGCAACTGCCATTTTAATTTTTCTCAGTTGATTTATATTTATCTGCTCCCAACACTTCCCAATTTTTTTTAATAAGTAAATTACCCCCCCCCCTAATGCATATTTTTCCCACTCTTATATCCAAGTCAAATAATAATTCAAATAATAATTCTTAATAATTCTAATAATAATTTCTAATAATTCTAATAATTCCTAATAATAATTCTATTATTATTTTACACCCCAATATTTCTACAATGCCAAAATTATTCAAAAAATTCAAAATTGCTAAAAAAATCAAAGCTGAGAAAGAAAAACAAAAACCAAAAATTGGAACTCTAAAAGTTGACAAAACACACACTGGACCTCGAGACGAAGTAGAAGCGATCCTCCTTCTCCTTGATACCCGGCCTTCTTCTGCATTTCGTAGGATTCTATCTTTGGATTCTCGAATTCTCAACATCAACCTCTTTTTAATCGCTAAGAAAGCTTTTCCCGTCTTTTTAGATATTGGTTTTAATATCAAAATCCTCTCTAGGTTGAATTCCTGTGATTCATCTCCTGCTCTCCACAATCTCTTCTACGACTATCTGCGTGTAGCCATACTTGCTGGATATTCTTATAAGTCACTGTTTAACTTCATGCTTAGAAACTGTAGCAATGTACTTAGAGACAACAAACAGGAGCTATTAGAGATTTTGGATGACTTGGAATGTAAACATAAAATAGACAATTTAAAAGAGAATGCTAAAAGAGTAATTTTCTCGGATCGTATTTTTTATTACAATAACCACTTTGAGAAATTGTAATTTACCATATTAATTGTATCTTGTTAACTATTAGAATATATATCTAAAATAAATAATCGATACTATGAATAAAATATTATATTTTTTAGATGTGTTGGTCGCTAGTATAATAGCTTATTCTAAACTTTTGGACCAATAAGAAGAACAAGTAAGTAAACTGTCAGTTAAAAATGGATCACCAAGTAAACAAAAAGTAATTTTACAGTTAAAACGAAAACTTACAAAACCCCAATTTGCCAATTAAATTTTATCATGAATTAAGCAAACAATGAACAAAGAATGTAATTTACCAGCTGGTGATGTAAATCAAAAAATTAAGAGCTTAAAAACGAACTTCCATATCCTCAAAAAAGTAGTAAAAGAAGTTGAAAATTAGCAACAATTCGATAAGAAAACATTTTATAGGTTTAATATTAAACTATAAATAAGAAAAAAGTCATACGTCATACAACGCGATAAAAAACCACAAATTATAAAATTTTCTGGATAATAAAATACAATCTTAGATCAATTTTTGGCTGATAAGTTTCTATAAAATCTAGATTAAATTTTGAAACACCAAAAACCCAATTTTTGGTTGTGTATATCTTTTTATAATTTTTCCCTCATGGAAAACTAACAGGAATGAAAATGTTTTACAGATGACTGCCGTACTAAAGTCGTGTTATTGTGTGAGAAATTTTTAAGAAATTTTTATATTTCGAAAAAAACGGCCAAGCAACTAGATGAACAAAAAAGTACATAACTTAATAGAAAATTTTTCAAGCTATGAGGTATTTTTAAGTGAAACTTGATGAAACAGTTTCAAAAAGTTTTAAGATAGAAATCATCTAATGCTGATTTAGAATTTTAAAGAGAAATAATTTGTCTTAAAGAAATATTAATTATGTCAGTCAAAATATCGGAGAAAACAAATTGTCCCAAGTTTAGTAAGAAAATCATGAAAAGTACTCAAAAGAAAATGTTTTAAATGTGATGAAACTATTTTACAATAACGTACCAATCAAAATTTTTAAACGAGGATGATGATTTTAAAGGAAATAAGACACGTGTAACAGTAATGTTAATGATTTGCAAAACCAATTTTTTTATATATTTAAACATTTTAAATTGCCTAGACCACTTAAGGGTATATTTTTAGAACGTGGCATAAAATATGCAAATTCTATAAAGGCATGGATCATTGATAAGGCTCGGATGAAAGAGGGGTTTGAAAATAAAAGGTTCCTTCTCTATAAAAATATTTTGTAGACGAATCCAAAATGCTCTATGTTGATTTAATATTTTCCACAAATCTTGTTTATTTTACATGCACTTCGAAATACTCTATTAACCCCCTTTTAAATTTTATCTACTTCTCGCTATTATTTATCACTTAACATATCTCTCACCCACTCTTTTCTCCGAGCTCTATTTATAAAAGGGTATTATAAATAACTTTAAAAAAGAGGAAATTATGATATTGTTCAAATAGTCATACAAGATGTTTATGATGAGAAGTTGAATTTGAAAATTGCTTTGATTCAATAAAACCCGTCCTATAATATTTCAATAAGGTGTATTTAATAGCTATAAACTATCTTCTTCTAAGCGCAAAGTAGTTCTTAATAAAAAATAAGAAAAACATGTATCGTAGCCAGCTGACAGCTGCTACGTAATATCAAACACTGATGGATCGATGACGGCTGATATCAGTTTGGCGGGAATATTTCACGCTCGAAATTTTATAAGAAACTCTCCACCGGATAGTTGATTACTCTTTAAATTCTTTACCTTTATATACGACAATATGGATTTGAAAGCAAATCCATAGACCAATTGGTGGATAAATAATTATTTTTACTTTAGATTAGTTGTTTAATAATATTGTCGTAAATAAATGTAGACTGTTTGAAGTTAAGAATGTTTATTGGACTTGACTAGCATGGTGACATGTCACTGACTCTATTTATGTGTTTAATAGTGATAAATTAACTGATAGAGGGATCAACATTATCGAAGAGAGTGATGCACTTTATTAATGACAGGTGTCATGGTGTATATACGACAAGTATATTTAAAACTTTGACCAATTAAAATGTTATAAAAAACCTAGTTCCCATTTAAATCCTCAGGTTTGCGCAGAGTTTGTTGAAAAAAAAAGATATTCTAAAATTAAGGTGGAATGTCCTGTAAAACCAAAGCTTAAAACAATCTATTAAGACACAAATGAGGAAATACAAGGTGTTGTACCCCTAATTCAATTTGTTTTTTAAAAATTTAAGGTTTAATATTCAAAATTTTATTATATTCATATTGCTTCATCGACTTTTATTTCTCTAGCTTTATACCAGCTGTCATAATTTAAAAACTTTGTAATAAAGTCTGTTTGCTGTAAACCATTTGTTTCTTTCATTAAAATAACAACTAAAACCAAACCGATTAGGGTCAAACAAAAAACTATCAACCATACGTTTAGGGACTGCTTAGTCAACATTAAGGATACAAAAGCTGTCATCAGAAATCCTAAAAGCCAAGATACGATTCCTCCAAGCTCGTTTGCCGTAGTTTTGAATTCTTCAGGAACCACTTCATTCTGTGAAATGAAAGGAACAGAGTTTAAGCCAGAAAAGAAAAACACCATAAATAGTAAAAAAATAAAGATATTTGGACCAATAAAATAGATAAGTAAATGAAGGACAGCAATGCCTAAGAGACCTAGAACAAAAGGGATTTTTCTACCTAGTCTATCAGGTACGAATCCACCAGTGAGTGTAAACAAAGTAGCCAAAACGAGAGGAAGTAAGCTGAAAAATTTAGAATGTTTGCCTTTAAAAAGATCAGAAGAGAAAAACACTAAAATGTCTATTCCAGTGGTCTTTGAAAAAAAGTGAAGCATTATGATGTGTAGAAAACTTCTTACACTAAGAGAATTGTACATGAAAGACCACAGGCTTTGTTTCTTTTTATCTTTTATTTGTACTTTTAAAGGTATTGTATGATTAAGAGAGAAGAATCCAAGAGCAGACAATATGATTGGAATTAAATTGATGTATATATAATTAGTTGATGTGGTGATTAAACCCCAAGCCACAGCCATTGTAAGTCCTGACATGAGAGAAAAAGGGAAAATTGTCATTAATTGTGCAGATTTTCCAGTACCTTCAGCCATCTTATGAAGAATCTGTGGTATAATTATGCACATGCATCCTGTTGCAAATCCTATGAGTATACGTGTAAGATATATAACCAGAATATGTGGGTAAGCTATTGTCAAACAGTAAGCTATTAAAAGAAGAGCACAACTAAACTTTAGAATTTTTTTGAAGTCTACCTTTTTTATATTGTATGATACTATAGCTGAAATTAAACCTCCAATGTGATAGAATATAGGAGGTAGCTTAGCTAATAACGGGTGATGTTCTGGAAAATATTGGCTTGAATACATATTTAGAGAGATTTCAATAATATGAGCAAAAGATGTATTGTTCAGTCCTACTAAGAATGACATATTACATATTGCGATTAAGGTTAAGATTGAAGTATATTTTGAATCTGGTTCTTTTTTGTCTTCAACTTCTAATTCGAATTGTTCAACTGTACTGATGAAAGCGGCTTCTTCGTTCTCGTTTTTTTCCATAGACTTCTTATTATTACTTTTATAAATGATTAAACTAAACTTTAGAAGCCAAATTGGTTCTATTTTTAGATTAATGATATTATGTTTTTATACAATAACAATTTATCAGCTGTAAGTTAAGTGTCTTATTAGTAGTTTATTTATACTTACTTATTAACAGTAATATGAACATTTTTGAATAACTATTTAAACATCATATTGTATTAGATTTTAAAGCTATAAAAAAATTTCTATCAATATTAAATTTTGTACATTAAAAAACGAATTTACCTAATTAATTTTTATTAAAGAAACTCAGGAGTAGCCATATGGCTAGTTTCTTTCATTACTAAAGCAGTGAATATCGATACTAAAATCATAGATCCTGAAAAACAATACCAAACAATCTCTCCAAAAAAATCGAATATTGAAGCCGCTGAGACTGCTAGTATATAAGCAGACAGCCAATTTACTGTTACACCTATCATGTTTCCTGATTTAAAATACTCCTTGGGAAATATATCATTAGTAATTATCCAAGGGACAGTAGCTACACCGAGGTTGTAAGATAGCACAAAACTATAGATTAGTATCTTATGGTAGTTTGTTAGCCCAAATAGTAAAGTTACAAAAGAAAGAAGTCCACAGCTTAGAAGCATCATTGGTTTTCTTCCCACCTTATCAAGAAGTATACTACTTAGAAAACTACAGGGAATAGCCAAAGACAAACTAGATAAAATAATCAAATAATAGTTTTCTTCTAGTCCTATAAACTTTTTAGAGAATAAAGATACAAAATCCACTCCACTTAGATGTTGAGAGAGATGAAAGATGCAGGCTGTTAACAGAGATTTACGTGCTGTTTTCAAACGTAATAAAGGAAACACTCCTACTTGGTTGACTATAGATTCCTTTTCTTTGACTTCTTTAGTAAACAACAATAAAAAAGCGTTCAATAGAGAATATACAATGATCAAAAACATTGGGATGTGATAGTCTTCTGCACAATTAAACTTACCCAATCCATATCCTAAAACAATCCCAATACAAATTCCTACAGAATGAATACTAGGAATGAATCCTTTGAGAGATTTTGGAGAAAAATCCAGAAGAAAATTTGGTACAATCGAACATACTATTCCTGATGATAACCCAATAGCAATTCTTGAAATAGAGACAACTATTATCTGAGGAAATAAATATTGAGCAAAATACGCTACTGAGTTCATCAAAGCCGCTCCTATTAGCAACCGTTTTCTTTCAACAAAAGGTAGATATCGAATTAGAATATTCGAAAAAAAACCTCCTAAAAAAACATTGCTAGTTGCAAATATAATTAAAATATCATGTGTAGCTTGATCGTAATTGCTTATAACACTAGAAGAATCTACTAATTTACTAAATGTTTCCATAGAAGTGAGTCCATATCCAAAAGATATAGAAGATAAAGATAACACTGCAATATTGAACACTCTCTTGCTTAAACTAATTTTTTCCTTTATAGAAATTTGCGATACAGCTATCTGTGATGAATCTAATGAAGAAAATTCAATCGATTCATGAGTATGTTTATTACTGGGCATATAAAAACCGTTAAAAGTCTATTTATAAATAATGATATGTTAATCACATAGCGTAATATTTTTAAAATAATCTAATCTCATTGATAAAGAATAAAAGTATAAATTTTCCTTAAAAATTAGATAAAACATACATTTAATAAAGATTATATCCATAAAAAATTAACATTGTTGTGAAATTAAGTTATAAAACGCACTGTTTTGGCCTTTATATAAATTAAAAATAGATTTATTAATAAAATAAAGATAGATATAATTTTACAAAAATATATAATTTTAAACATGTTTTTGTGTTCAAAACATATCTTGAAAAGACAATACACTGAAGAATAAATGTTAAATATTTTCTTATTTAATTTTAAGATACATTAAAAGTGAATTCAAATAACCTCAAATAAGATGTTATTCCTTTATTTAAAAATAAATTGTCAAGGAAAACATTAATTTTGACTTATAATTAGATGCAATTATAAAATTTAAATTGCTGTTGTTCATTGTGAAAATGAAAAATATTTAATAGGGTATAGGTTTTGATTTGTGGTCATTAATTACAAACAGCTAGTTAGAGGCGATGAATTTGATTTAAGAGGATTAAGAGAATGGTAACCGATTTCTTCTTGTCGAGTGCACTCTGTGAATGTGCTACTCCTACAAGCCTCCATAGTTAAGCCCTATAATGTCATCTTAAGTACTCCAGACTGTATATAAGCTTTGATGCCTTATCAAAATTCAACTACCATTCTATAGCTTTGGTGGTAAGTTGTCATCACTTAGGGAATAAGTCTTGTTTTAAATCCATACAAAGCGCCGCCATGGTTTGCAAAAAGATTGTATTTGTGCTTCTTTTCAACTTCTAATGCGCGAAGGCTATAAAAACTAGTGTTTCCCACTTCAACAATCAGGACCTCTCCTTCCTAAGTTTATCAAGGATAAATATCGGACTTGTTGTACTTAACCTTTATACCTGTTTGTATACGGATATCTACTATAATCTCAGCTTAATCATTCGAGACACATTCTTGAATGGAAATAGTTACGGATTTTTTCTTTGACTTTTTAGTCCATAGTTTAGGCACCACTGAAGATGAATACATCTCAATGACCCGTTATGTCGCCTCATGTAATCATGTGATAGCATTATATCACATTGAGTAGCCTTGTAGTCTACCGATTTGAGCTTATCGTTACAGTGGGGACACTTTAATCCTTTTTTAAGAAAGATATTTCTATCCTGAACTGCTTAAAGTGCTCCTTCCTCTCAAAGGTGCATGTTTCCATGCTTAAGCCAGATTGAAGATTCTTTCATAGATAATAGTGGTTCCTCTCTTGACCTATACAGCTTTGTGTGATTTATTTTTGCTTTTATCTCGCTTTAAGGAGACATCGGAGCATGCGGAGCAAAAACCCGCATTTTGTGTATAAATAGAAAAATGAAATTTTTTTACCCCTAAAAATGAATTTCCAAAAATTGAAAAAGACAGAATTAAAACAAATAATAGAAAAAATACGAAAGGAACAACTAAAATGTTGTTATTATTGTTACTCCGCCGTTAAAATCTCAAAAAAAAAGATACAGAACTTATATGTTCTTGGAAAGGCTGTAAAAAACAATACAATATATGGAAGGGGACCATATTTTAT
>SBJO01000227.1:0-11021 GCA_015832245.1 Nosema granulosis
CATAGAGAAGGTTAGTAAAAATGAAGCTGGTGGGCTTGGGTCCAACGAAGTGATACTCCTAGATTGTGAGAACTAATAGGAAAGACTTATTATAATTATACCCTTAATAAATAATTTATAAAAAATTTCACTTTGAAGAGATTACATGGCTTTTTTTAAACTTATAACTTAAATAATAAGCATTATTTGTAAATTTACAAATTTTTTTTTAATTTGTTTTTATAATGAAATTTAACAATATTTTTTAAAGATACTGCACTAAATCAAGTTTTTTAAAAAATAAAACATCTCAAGATTTTTCAAATCTCTGATCTAACAAATTATTGTTGTTTTTTTCAACGTAAAAATTTGAAGTTTTTCTGAATACAAGTAAATTTAATCATTTAATAAATAAATTCGTTTTTAATTATAATTTTGCAATTTTTTTATATAATATCCATGATTTTATTTTTTTTTGTTTGTGTACAACTTACGAATGTTTCAAGTAAAACTATTGTTCTTTCTTTAGAAGAGGAGTGGGACATTGTGGAAGGTTTTTAAGAGAAAACAATTGTGAAACAACGCAACCAAATCCAGATAACTCATCTTTAAGGGAAAAAGTATCCCAAAGATCTCAATTGAAAATAGAAAACGAGACTAAAGAACAAAACAAGGCTTTATTATCATTTAATATATGTTTAGAAGAAAATAGAATTGAAAAAATTGAAAATGATATCACCACAAGTATTAACAATTCACGCATAAATAACAAAATATATTTTAAAAAATCTTTAGAATCAAACAACTCGGAATGCAATGCAACCAAGAAAAATACCGAAAACAAATCAAAGAATGTATTGAAACGAAAAATTAATTCAGATGTAAGAACAAGGAAAAGACAAAAACGGGCGAGAAAAAAAAATATAAATGATGAAAATTTGATTAAATTAGGAGCTATAGTAGTGAAAAATAGTGAATCCTTGAAAAAATGTCATGTTGTTTTTAACACCATTTCCATAATTTATAATATTCTAGCTAACGTTTATAATATCAAGTTATTGTCAGAAGATCTCAATAATAAAGTAGAAACAATATCAGAAGCTGAGAGCGTTTTTCGTAGATTACACAATATATATAAAAAGCTTTTGTATATCTTGGATCAAAGACATTTAATACTCACAGACTTTCAGAAAAGGATTTTCTGCAATATAGATGTATTGGCTCAAGAAGTGCTACATCGTATTTCGTTTTATAATTCTATAAATCTGGACCTGTTTGTTATGACCAATTACAGAAGTATAGATATATTTGATCAAATTGAACAAAAAGATTTGATAGTATTGTATCTTTATCAAATGCAAAACACAAGCAGACAATTAAAAGAGGTAAAAAGTGGACTATTATTAGCTCTTTCTACGGAAACAGAAAAAGACAAAGAATTAATTATAAAAATCATTGTTTTAATGAAGGCAGCATCGAATTCCCAAAACAATGATGAAAGTGATGATAACACCATCATTAAAATTAACACTATTTTAGCAAGAACACTAATCCATTATTTTTGTCCGTCATCTACAAAAAGAGTTTTTAAAGAAGTAGATAAACTTAAAAAAGAACTTCAGGCTCTTAAAAAAGAAGATTTAAGCATAGTTCCAATTAGAAGTGACAATCTATTATTTTATTTAAAATTTTTCAAATACAAATTTTTAATCTTTAAAAACATAGTTCAGCCAATTATTTATGACAAAAATCCAGAGTATAATTTCGAAAGAAAAATTTGCAAGCCTTATTATGTTTTTACACGTTCTTTACATTTACTGAACAATATAGCTGATATTTTATTTAGAAAAGCAAGAATAATTTAAATAAAAATAATTTTTTTTTAACAAACGAGTATAGTAGACACAGTTAACCCGATTTATATATAAATGTTGTTACATAGCTTTTGTTTTTATAAACAACTAATCAATTATATTTAAAATGAAACCATCTTTAACAAAGCTCGCGTTAGTTATATCCGCTGTGTTAAAAGTATCTTCTTCTAACAAATTCTTATGAATCGAAAACATTATTAACATTATCAATAAGAATACTACTTCAAGACTCCTCTCTTTTCATATAAAACGAGATTTCTTACATGAAAAGAACTCTTCAATTGGTTTAAGTCGTAGAGAAAATTTATATAAAAATGTAAGCTTATATTCTTTGTTAAATAGTACCTGTAAACCTTCTGACTTTAATAAATCGAAGCATTGTTCATAAATTAACATTTGTGATCATTTATAGAATCCTTACAGGCATGCAAGTTAAATATAACATGCCCGAATCTTTGTGCTCGATAAGATAAAAAAAGAAATGTTCATAGTTGAAGTTGTATTACGAGTTTGATCAATTGCGGGTCGTGATCATCGCAAAGAAACATAAATATGATCTTATGGTTAACCACTGTGTTGCTTTATACAAATATATAATAAGAATAGTACCATACGTGATGACTTAGGACGTTTTGGTGACATCTTATCATCAAAAATACAAGACAGTTATAAATCTAGACAAACGAACCGAGGCTTATATACAATCAAAGGTCCTCAAGATGAGACTAGAAAATTTATCTATGGAATCTCGTAAAGGGTGAATCTTTACCGACACTACTCAAGAAGAAAGGCAGCTAGTAAACCTCGCAACGTACAACCACTGATTATTCATCTTCCAATCTGTGAGACGATTTAAATTAAGCTACCTAAAAAATTTAACCCAAATAAATGATTATATGTGATCATTTATATCTTCTATTGGTAATAAAATGTTACAAAAATCAAGTAAACTCGATAATTTAAAACTTTCTACCTTTAAATCATGTGGTACTATACCTGTATCCAATTTGCACAATGAAAAGATATGTTTATGACTTTTTAATTTGCGCTGTCGTAATTAAATTTAAGACTGTTTTAAATTAAAAATATTATATTATTGCCTAACATGATGAGGGTCTTGTATCTGAAGATATTTATATTTTTGAAACTAATAATTTAAATGATAAAGCAAACGAGCATAATGGCTAGGGCTTGAATAGAAGAATGGTAAAAAGATACGTTGTGGTTAAAATGAAGAGAAAGTAGTGGTAAAATTAGAAATTTAAAAAGATGTTGATAGAGTACTGCGAGTTTACGGTGAATAAACAGCGTTTGTGCAAATATTAATTCAACATAGAGAATTTTGGATTCGCTTACAGTATATTTGTATGTGAAAGAACCCTTTTATTTTCAAACTTTACTTTCCTCCTAGCTTTAATAATGACCAATGACACTAGATTTGTATATAAAAGAAAATTTAAAACCACAATCGAGATACTGAAAGTAATTTTAAGTAAAACAAAAATATAGAGTAACGAATATTAAATGCTAAACGCGTTGTTCAGTTGAAACTTGCTAAAAGAATTCAGCTTTGTACCCCCTGTAACATTTTAATTAAACTAAAGAAACATATAATAATAGATTAAAATGTTAATAAAAAAATATGGAAATACACACTATAGATCAACGTAAAAACTTTTTTTGATTTTTATATCTAAGCAAAGCCAAGACTTTAAAGCTTCATTCGTTCTCTAAGCACTTTTAATTGTGTGCTTGTCTTTTTTTAAAAAACCGGTGTGTATAACCGCTCTGTTCGTAAACTGGAGTGTATAACCTCCTTGATCATTTCTGTTTAAAAAACAGGTAAATTTTATTTATATGTTAACTATCGTTTTATAGCCTTTTTGATCTTTTTTCTAAAAGATTATTGTCGTAGGCGTAACCATCGCTTATCGCGGGTTATACATTCCACACAAGACATTGATCTCTGAAATCATCTTTGATCGCGATTTATGAATTTATTTGTCATTTTTGTTGCTTTCAGTTGATAAAAGGGAATCTCTGATCTTACCTCCTTTATCAATTAATTTATCGGAAAAATAAATATAAATAAGAACACAAATTGAGAGCTATTCAGGACAACAATCTAATAAATCATAATTCGTCCACTTTGCCTTCTGTTCTTAACAACAATTATATTTGCTTTACTCATTGTATATGTACATAACTAGGGCCCATCGAAATGTCTGGTCCAAACATTTTTTATGTTTTTTGTTACCCCAAAAGTGAAGCCCCGCTGACAAAATATAACGCGCATTCTTATCATCAATCAATATATATAAAATAATAAAAAAAATCTTATTTTAATTTTATTAACCTCTCTTAAAGTGAATTTTTAAAAATTACATTTAAGTAACTAAGATTATAAGTTAATAATTTACACAAAATCATTTTTTAGTCAATTTAAATATCTGTCTGTGTATGTATGTTATAAGTAACAGATAAACATATAAATTTTAACATGTTCATCACATGTTACTAACTTTTAAGAATGCACCATTTTGATCAAAGTCTTGGTTTAAGATCTCTTATGATCAAAAAACTATAAAACAATTTCAAATAATTTTTTTTTGAATTGTAAAATACTAATTTTTTTTACAAAAAACATATTTATTTATTTTTTAATCCCTAAAATCAGAAAATATTGAAAACATCTTAAAGACTAATATAGACAATTATTGATGATGAATTTATTTTTTAATGTGTTTATATGTACATTAAAAGATTATTAGAAAGTTTTAGTATAAGTAAATTTCTAACAAAGATTTTACCATTAAATGTATTTTTTAAGATTAATAAAGTCAAATATCGTTTTAATACACCAAAACAACTATCACATTCCCATTCTCAGAAAGGTATGTCTTTGCTAGTTGTCGTGTTTCAAATTAAAAGCTTTATTTAAGTTGTACTCCATTAGGATTTAGGGGCAAGTTTCATATATATATTTTTCAATAACGCCAATAGATTAAAATCGCAAAAGAAACATTCTAGAACAATTTCTGAATTTAAATTTAATTTGCTGTAAATTAAATTATTACATTTCTGTTTCTTTTTAATTTAGGTTAAATTAAAATGTAGTTGTTCACAAATTAAAATATGAATTAATAAGTAGTGGTTTCGATTTTGAGCTCTAGAGTATCCTATTTTTACTATACTAGTAATTTATACAAGATAAAGACTGTTTAAAAAAGTCAATAATTAATTGATATGTGTTAGAAACATTAACATTGGAACTAAACATGTTTATTATTATTATTATCTTCCTTATATAGTTTTACTGATACATATATTGATTGTTTCACTCTCAAACCTGATTCCAAAGATATGATGCCCCACCTTTGATCTAATGTGTCAGTACCCCACAATATGTGTTCTTTGTAACAAGAAAATTGCTTATTATACAAACGAAGGCTCAAAATTTATTTAAAGACACATTGCTACGTTTTCTCATTGGCAAACTAAAAGCGAATTGAAAAACAAAAAAAACTTGAATAAATTTGTTCATTCTCAGTTTCTAATGAACCCATTGACCAAAAACTAATAGATGCTTTACTAAAGACAAAACATCTCTATACAAGCTTCAGAACTTAGAGCTTAAATCTTTTTACAGCAATATACAAATAAGATCATACACAACGAATCGTATTATCGAAAAATGTTCGTCCCAATGTTTAAAAAATCACATCAACAAATTTTTCAGTCTTGAAGAATAAAGACAACTATCCGTTATTTGACGAAACAACAGACGTATCAGGAAGAATATTTTAAATATCATGGAGGTTTTTGTATTTCCTCACCAAGGGAAAACCCCTATTTACTTTGAACTGTTGATCCTACAAAGACGAACAATGAAACTGTCAGCCAAGAAATTATTAATGTTGGAATATGGCTAGAGCAGAATTGGATAGATTGTAGAGGGTTGTAGAGTGTGTGTACAATAGGATTGTTTATTATTTGTTTGTTTATTTGAAACAATGATATCAATATGAAATCCTTTAACCAAATCATATCTTAAAAAATATATAAACATTTAAACCCCTAAATAAATATGTTTGATTTGATCAATACCAAGAATTAATATTATCATATTTCAAGAATATTCTCTTTATCTTTTAATTTATAAAAAAAATACTCCCGGAATTGTTAAATCTGATTATCCACAAATTAAATCTTAACTAAGATGTTTCTAGAACGTATTTTCACACTTTTAATAAAATTACGTCATCGAAATGCTTAAAATCAAAAATTTCTCTTAAAATCCCAATGGAGTCACAGTTCAATAAAAGTTTTAATCCTAAACATGACATATATAATGTGTGAGGCATGAAAAATGTAGGAACCCGACATTGTTACAAACCCCGTATTTTTTATCCATTTTTTCAAAATGCAGGATTTAAAATCTGGTTTTTTACTCCTAAGAATGTAGATTTGACATATTACAAGGTTTTGATTAAGTATTTAGAAGCCCGTGACTCCTTTAAAATCAACAACAATACATTGACTGTGTTTTTGCAATAAACCAATCACATATTGCCAAAATGAAGGAACTAAGACTCTTAAGCGTCATTTTATACCTAATTCACGCATTTTGAATGTAGATCATTTTAAAAACAACAGGTTTTTAGAAGATACAGAGAAGTTTACTGTTAAAAACAAAATGTTTGATAATAGACTCGTAGAAGCGTTTGTCGCTGCCAACATTCCTCTTTATAAGTTACAACATCCCGTCCTGAGGTCTTTTCTAGAAGAATATACTAAGAGAGTATTTGAGATTAATCATATGACAGCCAAATGCTAGTACCAGTTTTTTAGCAGAAGAAAGAAAAGACATTTGAAAATCTAAAAAATAAGATTTTTTTTTATTATTTGATGAGACAACAGATGTAAATGGACGATATATTTTGATATAATGGCAGGTCTTTGTAGTAATAAATCAAGGGAATTTGTCTACTTAGGCCGTACTGGTGAGCTTTTAAAAACAAATACAGATACAGTGAGTCAGGATATCATCAACTTTATGGGAGAATTGTAAGATGGTCAAATAATGTTTGATAAACTTATCTTATTCTAACTGACGGCGCATTATATGCCGTTAAAGCTTCCAACAAGACCTTGAAATTATTATTTCAAAATCTCAAAAATGTAATTTGTTGGCTCATATGCTACATAGGCTTTACGAAAAAATCAGAAGGATTCCGCCTTTTTCAAATTCTGTTATCTCCGAACTAAAAAGAATTTTAGTAAAGAACAGAGAAATCAGAATTTATTCTTAAATGTGACACATCTTCAAACTCCTAAGTTGCCTATACTTACAAGATGGGGAGAACCTGGTTGAACTTTAATAAAATATTTTCTAATTAATACAGTATTTATAAGTCTTTTTTGAGATTTACGTACAAAGAATTCAAATTTTTAATTCGTTCTTGATTCCTTTCAAGATACTAGATTCGTTGCAGGGCTTTATGAAATAAAGAATGGTGCATTTCTAACGGATTCTTTTAAGAATTAGAAAGAAATGATTTATCGACCTCCTTATAGCAATTAAAAGTGATAAAAGATATTCAAAAAAGCTGAAGAACGATGTTTTAAAATCTAAATTTTGATTTATTACGAAAAATCCAAATCTATCTTTTTTTCTCTAATTTCAACGAAATAACAAACAGTGAAGATGACAAAATGTATTTATTCCTTCCCTTGTCAACTGTTGATGTTGAAAGAAGCTTCAGCAAAATGGTCAAAATTTTAGATGTTCTTAGAAGAGGAATGTCAGTCAAACGCAAGAGATTTTTTGATCGTTGTATTTTAATAAAAGTTAATTTATCTATTTCTTTCTTTAAAAAAAAAATAACATAATTTTACAATTTTTGAAATTAAACTGCTATAAAGATCAAATGAAAAAAAAACTTTTTAATTATAAAAAAATTTGTTCATATTTATTTAAAAAAACCCAAATTTTTCCGTACCGTAGATATAATGCAAACCATTTAGGGATACATTTTTGTTTTATAAAACTATAAATTTAACGTCAATTTAATCTTGAGGTTTCTTCACATAGGTTTACTATAGTGTTATATTTCATTTTCATTTCTTGTGTGCGAGGATTCGATTACCACCGAGACCAATTTTTGAAAAAATAGTTACACATACATAAAAAATGGCACCTCCGTGAATTGAATTAGATTTCGGATCTTGAATGATCGCGCGCTGTGCGCGTGACAGTTAATTTACATTTTAAAATATTTTAGATGTAACATTGAAGACAAAAAACCAGACACAAAACAGACATTTTATAATAAAATACGTTGAAAACCCAGACAATTAAACAAAATTTTTCGAAAAAATTAGACATTTTACCTGACTAAAAATAACAAAATTGTATCAATCATTTGAATGTTATTAAATTTTCTTTGCATATGTCTCTCACAATTTTTTTAGTTAATCTTCTCTAAGAACCTCACCTTCCTTCAACAATCAAAAACTAGACTTTTTAATATCAGCTTAAGAACAAGGGATTAAACATAAGGATCTTGTTTTTGGCTAGATTAATTCTTCTTTCATTTTTGTTTTAAGTCATTTCAATACTGTGCATGTAAATATATTTTGGTTTAAACTATTAAAGGTTCACAATGGTAAAAAGGGGTAAAGTTTTTATTATTTTTTGAATAAATAACCACGAGATTGGTAAAAAAATCTACGATTAGTAATTAATTGTTCTATTTGAACATGTCAACAAATCTTAGACTGTTTTTTAATTTTAATTTGTGAACAATTAAAATGTCTACTTTTTATGTGTTCCTTGGAAACATTTAAAAAAGTTGTTTCTATCATATTTTGCAAATCAAAAACATGTTACGATCATAATGTGGGTAAAAGTATCGTTTATCCTTTTTAATGTGATTTTTATTGTAATTATGCGATAAAATTATATTGAATAGAAAATTAAAAGACTAAACTTGTCATTTTATGTACAATATTTGACTTATTTATTAAGTAAGCGCTTCTCATATTTAGAGAAAATATAAGAATCATCTCTCTCTTTGACTAATATTCTCATTTTTTAACTTGACGATATCACATACAAGCCTTTTAGAGAGTCGTTCTATTTCTATATAAGCTTATATGATATTTTTTTTATCTATTTCGTTTCATCGAGTGTTTATATGGGGTTTTTAAGTTTAATTTAGTTTTTTCTTTAGATTTAATTTGGAAATCAAAATTTAAAATTAATTTTTTTTTAAACAAAACAATGAATGCTTTTTAAGAAGTGTACGTATTTTAAAATTCTTATAAACAAACTAAATCAATGAAAATTGAACAAAAATGTGTTGTAAACATAAATATGGTTGGAGCTAAAACATGGATCTATTAATTTATTAATATTCATAGATCAGCCCGTCAAGGATGTCAAGATATATTAGATGTCATCTATCGCTAATCTGCTATTTCAGAGCTGGTCCCAACAAATGTTAACATATATCGTGGTTTTTAACCATATAATTATCAAAAAATAAAAATTTTTATAATTTTTAAACTTTTAATATCCATGTTTTTAATTTTTTTCTGGATGATTTATATAAAAAACTCCGAATTATCTAAAAATAGTGTTGAACTTTCCTTAGAAGAAGAATGGAACATTATAGAAGAGTTTCTAAAAGAAAATAATCATTCTCATCAGAAGAAAGATAGCTGTAATTCAGTATATGAAGAAAATAAAAAACAATATCAGTCAATAGAATCGATGATATTTGATAAAGAGAAAAAAAGAATGCCTTTGTTTCAAAATGAATGTGAAAATTATACAGGAAACGATTCAAATATAAATCAAGATACAATAAAAAAATTCGATTTCTCCTCTCCTCATACAAAAGCTTGTAAAAGATTAAGATCATTAAAGCAAGAGTGTAGAGCGAATTTAATTAAATCAGGAGACGTAGTAATTAGAAATCCGGAAACTTTAAAAAAATGTGAAACAGTTTTTAACATTATTTATAGAATTTATAGAAAACTTGAAAAAATTTATAATATTAAATTGACAATCAACGACCAAATTATAACGATTAAAACCACTAAGGAAGCAGAAGACGTGTTTATCCATGTCGAAGATACATTTAATTTTTTTTTTAATATACTGAATCGAAAAAATCTAATTGTAACAAATATGATTGAAACAATGGGCACACACTTAAATATGATAGCTCAAGATATTGCAAACCGTATTTCTTTATATAACTTTATAGACGTCGAATTTAATGATTTATCTAATTATCGAAATAGAGAAATTTTATACAATATTGAATTTAATGATTTGATTATTTTACTTATTTATCACGTACAAAGAAACAAAAAACAGTTTGAAGAGATAAAAAGTGTTTTAATTCTAGCACTTTCAGCAAGAGTACAAGATTTATCGATGATTAGAGAAATAATTTTGAAAACAATAATTTTAATTAAGACTGGATCTATTGTAGAATCAAACGATCATTTAAGAATAATTAATATTGTTATAATAAAAATGATGATAAGACATTTATGGAGAAGTTCAGTACCAATTGTTACAGAGATTGTTGGATTTCTTAAAACACAGTTGCAAGCTTTAAAAGAAGAGGAACAGACCATAGTGCCACTGAAAAAAGACAACTTACTTTTTCATTTGGCTTTTCTAAAGAATAAATCACGAATTTTCAATAATTACATTCAACCACACCTCAATCATAAAAACGTACCTCTGCGTGCCCGAAGAAAAATAAGTCCCTCATATAAGATTTTGACACACTCTTTAGATTTGTTAAATAACATGGCTGATATTTTGTTTATTAAGACAAAATTTATAAACCAATAAAATATATTCCCCTCTATAATGATCGATTAACATAAAAACCAAACATGTTATTTCATTGATGAATATTGTCTCCCAAACACATGATATTTTAACTTTGATGTCATAACAATATTTATCATAATAAGTATCCTAAAAGAAACAATACAATAATCAGGCTAATGCTCCGCATTAGGCCGCATTTTGAGTATAAATTTTTTTCAAAAAAAAATACCCCCTTTTTTAAAATTTTAAAAATAAAAAATCAAAATTTAATAAGAATATTTTAATAATCGATGTAAAGGATGTCCATT